>JAOWBW010000537.1:790759-847944 GCA_026119855.1 Campanula takesimana
CAAATGTTACGGAGGGACCTCTTTCTTCATGGACATCTTCTAATAAGGATTCATCTCCAGTCATGTGTCTTGAACACCCACTATCGAGAATCCATTCATAATTTCTAGCTTTTGAAGATCCAGCCATGAAACAAAGAACCTGAAATATAGACATTTAAGCATGTTCCCCTTTATTTCCTTTTGGGTCCTAGGGTTAGCAACTTTTGACAACCCACTCTTGCTTGACCTTAGGATTTTTACGTCCTTTGGCATTGGGAGTGAATCGCAAAAAGGCATTCCACGCCTTGTGTCCTGAACAATCACAAATGGAACAATGATGAAAGCCCACCAATCACGTGAGTTTTCACAAACTCTTTACTTTTCTTGGGGGATGGCATTCTTCTTTGGGTCAGATGAACTAGACTTAACAAAATCTTTCTTTTTGAAATTTTGGAGCGCTTTTTCTCGAAGGGCGCATAGGGCTAGGAGGCGCACTGCGATGAGGCGCGTGGCTCTTAGGCGCATAATGAGCACTCGGAGAAGGAGCCGCCTATTTTCAAGAATGATTTTGCTAGGAGATGGTTCATCTGTGCATATATTTCCCATTAGCTTTCCCAAATTGCTTCGTTGGGTAGACATAATGGAATGTTTGTCTCTTGACTTTTTCATGTCCTTTACCCATTGAATTAGAATGTTTTTCCTTGGGATTTCAAGAGTTTGTTGGTTGGTAAATTCACTATCTCTTTCAGCACGACATCACATTTAAAGTTGTCACTACTAGTTGATGAGAATCCCAAGCCATTTTATCACCACTGACTTTTTGGGACTCAAATATATTCTCCATAGTGACACGAGAATTGGACCACTCATTTGTAATCTTTTTTAAGATCAGTGATTGAGCAACCAATTCATCGTTTTGAACTTTAAGAAGTGAGTTCTGTTCTGTTAGAAAAGTGTTTTTAACGGTAAGAGGAGTCATGCTCTTTATCTGCTCCTTAAGGAGGGTGAGTTCGGATTTTAGTAGAGATTTCTCGGTCTTAAGCTGGGAAATTTTCATCACATGATAGTGCTAAAGCTTCCTCATACTATCAAATCTAGTAATTACCTTTTCAGCCTTTTTGAACAATTTTTCTTGTTCAGCAATCACTTCATCATTGATTTTGGAGATTGGAGCAGTTGGTTCAACCTGTGGTCTAATGTATGCTCCTTTTCTCAATTTGTTCCTTGCTCCAAGATCACATCGTGAGAATAACAATCCACCATCGTTTTGAGCCGGAGTGAGAAATCCTTGTTCAACGAGCTCGCTGATGGTTGGTCCTTTCTTCTTTTTCGCTTCTTGAAAACCTGCAGATTTCTGATAGGTTTATTCAAGGCATTCATATCGGGAACATCCTTGGAGAAGTCATCATCAGAATCATAAGCATCAACTTCATCATCATTTGCCATCAAACAAACAAGTCCATCATCGGAATCTTCATCGCTCTCATCGGAGTCTGTTTCAATCCAAGTATTGTGCTCATTTGCTGGTGCTTCTTCTTCAGCAACCATTCCCTTGTGTCGAGTGAACTTGGGAGTGATTTAGGAGTATGGCTGCTCTTCTTCTGCATATATTCAAATTGGGGATCGGGCAGCTTGATGCAAATGTCCGGGTTTCCTGCAATTAAAACAAACAAGATCTTCTTTTCTTTTTGAATCACTGCTCCTTGAAAACTTTTGAGGAGCTTTGCTGGTAGATCCTTGAAATTTGTTGGTTGAGCCGGTCTTGAGAATTTTCTGAACTTTTGAAATTTCTTCACAAATAAAGCGAAGTCTTCATCATCCATGTCTAATAGCTCAGAAGTAGAAATTTTGGGATCGGAGCTTTTCTCATCTTGTACAGGCGCAGGGTAGGCGCAGGAGTAGGCGCGGCTTCTCTGTGCGCCATCATAGCCATAGATTTTGACTTTCCTTCAGTTTCACTGATTCGTTGGAGTTTGAGTTCGTAAAACTTTGAGATTTGCATATAGGTTCCTTAAAGTCCAAACATCTAAGTTCCAGCGTCTCAAGAGCGCTAGATTTATGAAGGTATCTTGATCCAAAAGCTGTAGAAATTTACATTCAAATCTTTGTTGGTAAACTTCATGCCAAGTGAAATACATAGATTGATAATTTCACAGTAGCGTTCATAAGTTTGCCTTAAGTTTTCACCGGGGAGTTGAGAGAAATTGTTGAATCTCTTTTGAACTTCGTATTTATTGTTCTCCTTGCAAACGGTGTCTCCTTCAATATGCTCTTCAATGGCATCCCATAGCTCATTTGCAGTAGCACAATGCATGACTTGTTGTTTCATCGCCGTGCTTAGAGTGCTTAGAAGAATGTTTCTTGCTTTGCCATCATTTGCGACTCTTCTAATTTCTTCCTCGGTCCATTCTTCCCTTGGTTTTAGGACAGTAGGTTGAGCAGCGTTGTGCGTGGATTTGGATTCGCCTTCATCGGAATATAAGGTCCATAAACGACGGTGTCATGGAGCCTTTCATCGATTGAGTTGAGATGAGTCAATATGCTGAATTTCCATACGTCAAAATGATCTTCATCAAAGACCGGAACGTGAGTGTAGTTGCAGTTGCCATAGGTTTTGAGTTTGCCATTTAGAATCGGCACCCAAGCTGTTAAGCTTGAAAAACGAAAAATGTTTTATAAAGGTGTTTGCTCTGATACCACTTGTTGGTCCCAAAGGGCAACAAGGGTATGAAAAAATAGCTAGAGGGGGGTTGAATAGCTGTTTTAAAATTCTTTTCGTACCCTTGAAAACTCAATTGCGAATGCGCACTTTATCAAGTAAGCGTTATGAAATGCGCCTAAGTGAGTGAGTGAAATGCACAGCGGAATTTAGTAATGAAAGTAGGCGCAAAGTGATAAGGGAGCGCAACACACACACTAAGTATTTTGGCTCAAAGTGAGTGAAATAAGGAACTAAGGCAAATGATAAAACAAACACAACACAATTCAGTTCAATCAATCTACAATGAGTAAACAAGCAATAGTGAGTGAAAATAATAACTTGAAAGAAATGACAAGATAATAACACAAGCTATTTGGAGAGGTTCGATCAATGAAAGATCTACGTCCTCTACCAAGATGGTTAGTCTTGGATTTCTAATCGAGATCTTATATAATGAGTGAGTGTTACAAATTACAATGTTTGAGCTTATACACTAACTCAAGATCTATTACTATGAAAGAACAATCCAAAACAATAACCGGTGTATCTCTAAAAGATGAATCTAAATGATTAATCTTAAAGAGGTGCGTGTGTGTTCTTAGAATCAAGGCTCTTTAGATCTTTGAGATGGAGAGCACAAGAAACTAAAGTGTTAAGGCTTTGAAGATCTGGGCTAAGGATGAAGGTATGAAGATGTTCTTGAGAAATCTGGAAAAACGAAGGCAATCTTCAAATCTTCAACAAATGCTTTGAGAGAGAAATTCTTGAAATTCTTAGCAAAACTCAGCAACTTCAAAATGTTGAAGTTATGGGGTATTTTAGTGAACTTCAAAAACTAGCCGTTTGGAAATCCTTGTGGATAAGATGAGCTGTCGTTCGTTGATTGGAGCATGCATATTTTATGGCCATTTTGACACTCAACATAAATGTGACCGTTATGGACACGTGTCAATAGATTAGGCGCATATGCATCTTTTAACCACCGTTGGATCATTGGCGTAATTTTGAATTCTTTTCAAGTCTTCGAGTCTTCAATAAATCACTGATGTTTGAATAAACACTTTGAGGCGCGTTTGAGCCAAGAGGCGCATTTAGCCAATAGGCGCACAGTAAGCGTGCGCTTAAAACAAGGGGCGCATAGGCGCGTAAGCTTATGAAGAAATCCTTATGCGCGCGCTCTAAATGGCGCAAGGCGCGAGTGAAGAGGCGCATGGCGCGTGGCGCAGGAGGCGCATAAGCGCGGCTCAAACTCACTGAGTGATTTTTCTTGAACTTGATCTTCTTGCCCTATTTCTAAGCCTATTCTATAACAATGGACAACCTAAAAAATGAAGTATAAATACTTCTTACATGTGGGTCTAAAGTCCATGAAATAAAACTTAGGTGATGGATCAATCAAATCTAATAAATCCTAATACATTAAAACTGAGATATATGTGGGCATACCCAACACCTTTCATGACACCATTAAAAACCTCAGACAAGTTGGTAGTCTTAATGCCGTACCTATATCCACCATCATGCGCCATTGACCACTTTTTAGCATCCAACAACTCAAACCATTTAACTACCTCGCGATTGATCATACGAATCTGAGCCATGTAATTTTTCATCTTCCGTTCCTGGGTGGCGCTAACAGCACGCCAAAAAAGATCTTTTAAGCCAACACCCTTATGAGCGTAAAGGAAATTAGCTCGTAAATGCAACATGCACCACCTGTGCACAACAGCTCGTGGCCATCCGTTTTCTCCAACAGTGGCAAGGATCCCATTGTGGCGATCAGATATCAAACAAACTTCACGACCCCTAATAACTTGTCTGCAAACAAGATGTAAGAACCAAGACCAGTTTTCATGGTCCTCTTTTTCAACAAGCGCAAAAGCAAGTGGAAGTAAACTATCATTCGCATCAACACCCATAGCAATAAGTATTACCCCTTTATATCTTCCATGCAAGAATGTGCCATCAACAGAAATGACAGGACGGCAATGAGAGAATGCTTCCAAACAAGGGCCAAATGCCCAGAACACGCGGTCAAACGAACCTGCAGGACCAGCGTCAGGACGATTAGAAAACTGCACAATGGTTGAAGGGTTCCACTTTTGAATAGCTGCTAACAAACGTGGCAACTTTCTATAAGATTCGTCCCAGTCCCCATATGCTTGAGCGATGGCTTTTTGTTTACCACACCATGCCTTTCGATATGAAACATCCTTACCGTACGTTGATTTTATATTTATCATGATCAGCTTAATCTTGTACTCTGGATCATTAAAATTTGTTACATTAAGAAAATTTAACTGAAATGTCAAAATATATATAAAAAAAGTAACAAATAACATCATTAAAATTTGTTACATTAAGAAAATTTCTTGATCTTCAAAAATTTATATGAAATGTCAAAAATTTAACTGAAATATGCATGGAAATTTAACTGAAATGTCAAAAATTTAACTGAAATGTCAACAAATAACAGTCAAAATGTTAATATAATACATTAAGAAACTGTAAATCATATATGCATGGAAATTGTAAGAAATGTCAACAAATAACAGTCAAAAATTTAACTGAAATGTCAAAAATTTAACTGAAATATCAAAAATTTAACGAGTTTTGCGTTGGATGTTAAATATTTAAAGGACTCTAGTTTGCATTCACATTATACAAATAAAAACATATAAAAAAAATTAAAATGTACCTTAGATGCTTGAATCAAATTCACCAAATACAACTTTTGCGCTTTCAGATTGGTGAAATATTAGAGAAGTTTGTGTGTTTGAATATGAAATGATTAGGAAATGAGTGAAAATAAAATGAAACCGGGTGTTTGTTTTATAATCACCTAAAGTCGGCACTCCCATTGCCGACTTCAGTATCAACGCCACAAATCACACTGCCCCAAAATATTCCCTTCCTAATCTTTCCCTAATTCTTCTTAACCCTAAACCGGAATTTGCCTTAAGCTAAAGTCGGCATTGGTAGTGCCGACTTCATCCCAAAGTCGGCAATGCCAATGCCGATTTCACAAAAAGTGGTCATTTTGGTATATAAAGTTTCCCAAATGTTATTTAGGTATATATTTATTTAAAAAGAATTATTTTGAAAAAAAAAATCCTTTTTATATAGGAATGTAACACTCTTTTTTTCAAATGTAACATTTTTTTCTTCAGAAATTAACATGAGATTGACAAACTAAACTAATGTTACATTTTATAAAAATGAATGTAACATTTTTTTTCTCAATTGTAACAATTTATATTCTTAAATGTAACACTATATCTCAAATGTAACAATTTTTATTGAGAAAGTAACAATTGAGATACAAACCCGATTATATAAATGAATTTTTACTCTTTAAAAAAGTGACATTTACTAAATAAAAATGTTACATTCATCTACATTAAAAATTATAATCATATATGCACTCTGTTACACTTCAAATATTACTCTTTTGAACCACAATAAACTATCAAATTATTTAAATTTTCTTGCAAAACTGCTGTAACATTTAACAGTAAAAAGTGTTACTTTTTTAAGATGAAATTGTTACTTTTATCAGAACAGAGTGTTACATCTCAGCTGACAAACAATTCAAACTTTTAGTGAGTTAAAAAATTTGTTTTTTTTTAAAAAAAATCAAATGATATCATGACCTATCTGGTTTGATTCGTCTCGTCGAGACGAACACAACGGTATTTTTAAATTTTTTTTCCGAGTTATAAATCTTAAAATATAGCATTTTAAAATTATTGGGTTTTTTTTAAGAGAATGACACGTGTCGCGATACAATTGGGTGGGAGAGGCTGAACCGGGCGGGTTGACTGGACCGGGCGAGTATGACCAATGGGTTGGGCCCGTCTCACCGCGTGCACCCAAGAATTCGTCATAGTTTATTAAGTAGACGTAGTGTTCGGATTTTGATGTTATTCAAGAAGAGACGCACACAGAACCAAGTTTTAATCGATCGATTGCCCAACTTTCTTTGCCAATTTAGAGCATTCCTCTCTCAATCCGCCTCCCCCTTCCTCCTACTCCAACCGCCGACCTCTCCCCCTTCCCTCTGCCCAAACACCTAGTTCGTCTATGGCATCTCTATTTTCTCTATTCAGATTACCACGCAATTTTGTTTTGGAAATGCAAGGAAACAAGAAAAAAATTCCCCCAACCAAGTTTGAAACACAAACACATACAATACATTACATATAGAGAGCTCAAGCAAGTGATACAAGATACATTTATTGTTCTCTAAAATCCACCAAACTACTCACAAATTTATATTTCCCATTTCGTAGGAGCTTCTACAGGATGGGAGCAAGTTGTGCCCTGAAGCAAAAGTGATGCAAACCCAAGCTTTGATGAAGCTATATCAATCTCTAGGAAATAATTTTCCAATTGTAGCCCGCCCAACACAACAGCTGTTCTAGGGTTCTTTCCACCATCAACAAAAGCAAGACACGAAACCCCTTTCGTAACCTCAACTATCGAATTCGCACCGTAAATTTTCCATTCCGCATTCTTTAGAACTAGATTAATAACCGGCGCATCCGGTCCAGTTAATTTGGTCTTACCAATAGTGTTTGAATCGAAACACGCCCCAAATGGAGCAACGTCGTCCACTTTCTTTATCTTCTTATTCGAAGCGGCCTTCTCAAAAGCTCTTACAAAAGGCTTGTAGATATTAGTGTGCAAAACAGTGTACGGGGCTGTGGTACTAATCTTAGTACCACCTCCATATCCATCTTTGTCAAATGAAAGTAGAGAAGCTTTGAAAGAGACCGCCTCATCATCAATGGTGATGGATTTGACATCAAGAAAATACTCTTCCGACGCATCACTTCACTATAGCTGGGTGCAGTGCTGTTTGGGTTGATGAGCAGTAGAGTGGTAATAAGTGACTTTGATAAGTCTGTGTTGCTTGTAGGAGGCAAGTAATAAGGCCCTCCACCTATGATTATGCTTCCCAATTTGGTTGAAGAAGGGATACAAAGTGAAAATTTGTGGGCTAGTTTGAATGCGGTCGCGGTTAATGTTGGTAACGCAAGTTTGCTCCTCGAAAGGCCCACTAACCCTTTAGCTTGACTAGCTAAACCTTCGTAAAGGGGATCATAATCGGAGCATGATAAAGTTAAAGGGTATGGTGATTTGACTTTTTGCAAGACGCGTCGACCATCAGTGGTGGTTAAATAGAGAAAATCTTCACCAAAGCCTTCACTTACGTTTATACCCGAAAAGGGGCTATAATCACCCGTACCACATGTATTATTGCTGCACCCGATTCCCCCAGCAGCTTCACATTTTGGGGAGTCACAATCGATAGGGCTATAAGACGGTAGTTTGAAGCTAGGACAATAGAACCATAGTTGTTGGCCTGCGAGATCAAGAACAAGGTTGACTTTGCTTCCACCGTTTGAGATTTCGAGGGTGGTGTAATATTGAAGGGTTTTTGTGTCCTTTCTGATGGGTAGGACAAGGGCTGTGGAGGGTGGTGGTAATAATGCTTCTGATTCTAATGAAACAAGAGAAATAAAAAGGGAGAGGGCGATGAGAAAAATGAAGAGATTATGGTGGGAAGAAGGCATGGTTGTGTAAGATAAAGTGAATGTACTCGGGATATTATTAGCTAAATGCCAATCCTTGGGTAAGTGATTACTTTCTAGCTGCTACCATACCATTTGCCTATATTGTACTCCCCTGTCCCGCTTTAAGGTTCTTACTTTCCTTTTTAGTTTGTCTCAATTTAAAGTTCTTACTTTGCTTTATTATCTAAAATGAAAAGTGAGACCCACTTATCATTCTCACAACAAAAACTCACTACCCACTTTCTCTCTCCCACTTTACTTTTCATACTCACAACATTTACTTTTTCTTAATTTCCGTGCAAAGTCAAACTAAAAGCTTTAAATTGGGTCGGAGGGAGTACTACTCTTTTTATCTTGGAATAAATTTGTTTTGGAATAAGTGTTTTACTATTTATTTTCGTTTGTCCCAAAATAAATGTCGTTTTACTAAAAATAAAGTATGAAGTTTGGTGCTCTTCCTATACTACTCATTCTAATTGGCACATGCATTGCAATACCATTGGAGGTGTCACTCCACCCATATGAATAGATTTGAGTAATCAAGGAAATACAATTAAAATCATAAAAACATTGACTTGTCAACTATAATATTTATTTCGAGATAGAGAGTAATATTTTAGTATGAGCAACTTGTGGCAGATTCAACATTTTCTAATCTATGTTTATTGTTTCTATTTATTTCATTTAAAGTTTATCTCATTTGGACGATGAGTTGGTTTTGGGGGAAACTAGTTTCTCTATAAGTTATAAAAAGTCAATTTTTTAACCCTTTAAACCCTAAGTCTTAAACCCTAAAGGGCCTAAACCCTAAACTTTAACCCCTATAAAACATGACTTTTTATAACTTTATGGAGAAACTAGTTTCCCCCAAAATTTTCTCTTGGACGATAACGATAATAAAGTAAATATGTCGATGCAATAATGATACTACTATAAAATAAAGAGGCAGTCTCGTGTACACCGGTTGCACGGTGCGGCAAGGGGTGGTCCGCTCCGCTGCTTCGCGGGCCTGCCTCTTCCGCTACAGCCGGCCATTTTTTTTTTTTAATTTTTTTTTGCCGATTTTTTTTTTGCTGATTTTTTTTTTGCCACCCAACTTTTTTTCCTTCAACAAAAGTAACGCCTATTATAACGAAATGTAACATTTTTTTTCTTCAAATGTAACACTTTTTTTTTTTTTACAAAAATGTACCACAATTTTGTTGCAATAGATAAAATATAACATAAAGATTGATAACTAAGTCAATGTCACACTCTTTTAAAAGGAATGTGACACTATTTTTTTCAAATGTAATACTTTTTTTCTCCCCAAAATTAACATATGATTGACAACTAAACTAATGTTACATTTTATAAAAATTGAATGTAACATTTTTTTTTCAATTGTAATAGTTTATATTCTTATATGTAACATTATATATGAAATGTAACAATTTTTTATTGAGAAAGTAACAATTGGAATGCAAAACCCATTTTTTTGTTGTAAACAACTGATGTTACATTTAACAGTTTTTGTGTTACTTTTTGAAGATGAAAGTGTTACTTTTATCAGAACAGAGTGTTACATTTGAGCTGACAAGCGGATCAAATTTTTTTGTGTCTTAAAAAGTATGTTTTTAAAAAAAAAATCAAACCATATCATGACCTATGTAGTTTTCTTCGTCTTGTCGAGAGGAACACAACGGTATTTTTAAATATTTTTTTCGACTTATAAATATCAAGATATGACATTTTAAAGTAATTGGAGGTTTTTTTTTTTTAGAGGACACTTGTCACGCTGGGAGTGAAGGAGTCTCTGGCGGGCGGGTCGGGTGGGGGGGTAGGACGGGCTGCTCCATGGGCCAAGCCCGCCGCACGCCGTGCATCTGATGTATACAAGAATTTGTCATAAATAAAAGATAACATCCATTTTACGTGGAAAACCCGTCAATGAAGGAAAATACTCACTTAGTTTCAAAAAGTTACTCATGATTTTCATTTCATTGTTAATATGAATAATCTTTTAAAAATAATTTTAAGCTATTTTTTATTCTTTAAATATCTGAAAAGAGAAAATCTAGTAAAAAACGTGTTTTTTAAATGAGGCGGTGGCATTTTTGTAAATACTGGGAAGTTGCCTTTAAAACAGGCGGTGGCATTTTTGTAAATACTGGGAAGTATCGTAAGTGCCAGTGTTAGTGTTAGGAAGTGCCAGACATGTTACACTGGCACTTATTAACACTACCACTGACACTTTTTATAACTGCCAGTGGCAATTTTTATAAGTGCCAGTATACATGACTGACAATTATTAGTACTAACACTGGCACTTGTAAAGTGCCAGTGCAGTGTATATAAAATGCCAGTCAAGTGACTGACACTTTGCGATACTAACACTCGCAGCGCTTCGGAAAAACACGTTTTTCCTTAGCTTAAAGAAAAACGCGTTTTTCGTAAGACTCACTCATCTGAAAATTGTTAATAGTATTTAAGATGGTAAATAAGTAACAACTTGTAAATTTTTACTAAAATAATCAAAATTTATTCATAACAACATTATGAAAAGATTTAATTTACCAACTTACGTATTAATTGTCGCTAAGTAGCCTACGAGTCCAAATCCTCTGTGCCACTTTGTGCAACACTTCATGTGCCACAAGAGATCTAGTGGCTCACAGTTACTAAGATTGGTATTTTTGTAATATTATGCAAACATGTGAACGGTTAGATTAAAAGTGGTACATAGAATGAAACACAAAAATGGTACATGAAATCTCAACCCGTAGCGTATTCCGTATTAGCATTCATTGAAGCTCAACTACCACATGGCCATGTCTTTACTAGTATTTACTGTCTACTTCTGGCAGGAGTTCATGTCATCATTTTGCTGAGAGTTTAATGACATACTCCCTTCTCCCCAATTTAAACTTCAAAAAATTAAGTTCAAACAATTAAAAAAAATGTGATGTGTTGTAAGTGTTGATGGTTTGGTAGGAGAGAGAAAGTGATGCAGAAATAGTTAGTGGGTAATTGTTGTGAGTATGACATGTACGACCCACAAATAAAGAGATATAAAAAACTTTTCTTTTTAGGTTTTGAAGTTTAAAATGGAACAACTAAAATGGAAACTTTTTAAGTTTAAAATGAGACGGAAAAAGTACACAATAAAAAGTTGAATTTAATAGCTTTATTTTATATTCCACTGTTTCAAAATACATATCATTTTAAACGTTTTCATACTCCCTCCGTCTCACCTCACTTGACACCCATGAGGTGGGCATAATAATTAAGGAGAATGAATAAAATAAGAAAAATGTGTGGTAGAAAATGAAGAGAGAGAGAATGAGTGGGGTAAATAGTAGTGTTGATTGAATAAATTGAGTGGTGAAAAATGAAAAGAGAGAATGAGTGGTGGGGTAGAGTGATTATAAAAGTATAAAAAGTATGCTATTTTGGGAAGTATCAAGTGAGCTGGGACAACCCAAAATGAAAATAAATGTCAAGTGAGCTGAGACGGAGGAGTTTATATTAAGAAATATTAAGTCCTTTTAAAAAGACTTTCAGTTTCAATTTACTAGCCAGTTATAAATGCTTACAAAAAGAGACAGTCTGTAATTAATGAATAGGGCTATTATTGGTAAATAAGAATAAATATTTCTTAAAATTAGTAAAACGTTAAATATTTTAAAACAAAATTTAACCCCTAAAACGTGAGAGTAATGTAAGAACATTATTTTTGTTGCCCGAGCCATCAGTAAAGACATAGCCATGTGGTTAGGATACAGTACTCTAGTAACTGATACGGTAGTAACTAATGATTTAACCTGAGTTGAAAATAACCTTCTCTAATTACCGTAGTACTATGGTTACCACATCCATAGTACAACATTTCCACAGATTTTAAGATTTTGATGATGAAAAACCAAAACTAATGGACACATATGGAAAAAAAAAAACAGAAAAAGAAAGAAAGAAAAACTAGACGATCAAGCTAAAGAAGTTGATAACTAATACTCCCTCCGTCCCAAAATGATCTTCTCATTTGCCATTTTTTATTGTCCCAAAAAGTTCTCCACATTTCTACATTTAAGGCTTAAACAAAGCATGGTTAGTGAAGCAAGTATTCATATCCTTAAAAAGTTTATAAAAAGTGACAATTAACAAACACACGAGCTTCTCTGAATCTAATGATGAATAGGGATGGATTTCAGAAACGCAATCATCCATTCGGACTGAACTCAATTAGCTACGGGGGTCTTTACATACTTTTAGTAAATACTTCAATGATGTTTTCTTCTTTAATTTTTGCCATGCGAATCAGCGAATACATTATATTTTTGAAGTGTGAGGATTTATATTTGTACGTTATTATTATTACATCCCAAACCTTGGCCCTTGGCTCGTATATGCCCTATCTGAACAATATATAATTCCATGAATCTTATCTTTATTCAATTTTGAATTAAAATAATCTCTGGTGCTGCAAATGTAGTTATCTATTTTCTACAATGGAACCCTTTTTTCTCTGATAAAAGCCTTCGTCCTCGGAATATACTAAAAATAATCGGGCGAATGATAATCGAGCGAATGACTGCAATATGTAACGTACTATCACATTTTTTGCAATTCATGCAATGTACTAGCTAGTGATATCTTAATCCTGTATACTTTATCATTTAGTTACATAAAATGCAGTGTACTATTTGACACCCTAACGACGTTAAAAAATTTAACGGAAATGTCGACGTGGCATCCTAGTTAGCACGCCACATAAGAAGAAAACATAGTCAAGTAGAATAGCCTCCGTTAATTAACAAACGCCAGTTAAATAAACACTCCCATTTCAACCTTCCATCATCTTTCAAACTACGCCTTCAACTTCAACTCACCACCACCACCACTGCCGCTGCCGCCATTAACACTACCACCGCCAACGCCATATGCACTACTAGAAAAAAAAAATAGCTACCACCAAATCCGTCTCTATCAGTACAAAACGGTCTCTAAATAGCCAGATGGAGACCAACTAAGCGGTCTCTATATTCTGGTCGCTAAAAGCGACCAATTTTAAGCGGTCGCAAAATAGAGACAGATTACTGGTCGCAGTGTCAGAAAAGTCGTCTCTATTTTTGAGACCACTAGGCGGTAGCTATTTAGAAACTACCAAATGGTCGCCAAATAGAGACCGCTGATCCGTCTCTAAATAGAGACCGTCTATCCGTCTGTAAATCAAGCATTATGGAAACCGATATTCGGTCACTATTTTGTATTTGCATAATTAAAAAAAATATTTATACCACGTCTAACTGCAGATGAATGGCTTTTTTTTTAAAAGAGAATTGCAGATAAATGGCTATTATCATAATTAAATGGCAATAATATATTTAAGATTTTTAATTTTACTTAAATTAGATTATAATGATGGAAAGATAATTAATTATGCTTTAAAATTTGCTTCTAATTGAAACAAAGTATCAATCTCTCTCCAACAATAACTCCCACCATACCCACCACCAACCAACCACCACCGTCCATCATCACCACCAGCGTCAACCTGCACGCCATCGGCCGTCCACCATTGCAAACGCCGTCACCACCATGTCATCGCCACTGCACTGTTAACACCATTCAAAATCATCGTCACTACACCTTTTAACTTCTAAATATGAAAGATTAAAAAAACAAGACATCAAGAACACAATCACAAACACAGATATCTACAGAGAGAAAGTGTAACAGAGGGAGAGAGAAACAGAAAGAGAGAAGGGGGAAAAGGAGAAATCCGTGCATAAACTAAATGGCGTCGTTGTTATTGTTTCTCGAGGTGAGCTATTATTGTGGTCATGGAGGGGAAAAGCGAAGGGGAAGTGGGGTGAGGGAAGGGGAGGGAAAATATAAGGGGGCAGTGTCGAGGCAGAGGTGGTGGCGGGGTTGAAAAAGAAGAGAGAGATGGGGGAAGGTGTAATATCCGCCCCCCTTAGTTATTTTATTTATGTTAAAGATTCCTTTAATTATTAAATTGGGCTAAGGTAATTAAAGAGGAATATTGGGCTTTTAAGTTGTGGGCTTAAGTTGTTAAAACCAATAAGGAGAAGGATGTAATTCCTTTTTTTGTTTGGGAATTGGAAACCCTATATATTTATACTCTCCCTAAAAACCCTAGCCTCATTATTATCAACCAAGAAAATTTAACTGAAATGTCAAAATATATATAAAAAAAAGCAACAAATAACATCATTAAAATTTGTTACATTAAGAAAATTTCTTGATCTTCAAAAATTTATATGAAATGTCAAAAATTTAACTGAAATATGCATGGAAATTTAACTGAAATGTCAAAAATTTAACTGAAATGTCAACTAATAACAGTCAAAATGTTAATATAATACATTACGAAACTGTAAATCATATATGCATGGAAATTGTAAGAAATGTCAACAAATAACAGTCAAAAATTTAACTGAAATGTCAAAAATTTAACTGAAATATCAAAAATTTAATGAGTTTTGCGTTGGATGTTAAATATTTAAAGGACTCTAGTTTGCATTCACATTATACAAATAAAAACATATAAAAAAAATTAAAATGTACCTTAGATGCTTGAATCAAATTCACTAAATACAACTTTTGCGCTTTCAGATTGGTGAAATATTAGAGAAGTTTGTGTTTTGAATATGAAATGAGTAGGAAATGAGTGAAAATAAAATGAAACCGGGTGTTTGTTTTATAATCACCTAAAGTCGGCATCCACAAAAATGCCGACTTCAAGAACCCTAGCTAAAGTCGGCACTCCCATTGCCGACTTCAGTACAACGCCACAAATCACACTGCCCCAAAATATTCCCTTCCTAATCCTTCCCTAATTCTTCTTAACCCTAAACCGGAATTTTAGCTTAACCTAAAGTCGGCATTGGTAGTGCCGACTTCATCCCAAAGTCGGCAATGCCAATGCCGATTTCACAAAAAGTAGTCATTTTGGTATATAAAGTTTCCCAAATGTTATTTAGGTACATATTTATTTTAAAAGAATTATTTTGAAAAAAAAATCCCTCTTATTATGTTGAATAATATTGTGATCTCTTTCGTAACAATTTAGTTCTCTTATATTCACAACTTGTCCTGCGCAAGTTCTGATTTCTTCCTCAATTGTGTAATAAGAAAGAAACTAATAGGCCACCGACCTGAACATGTACATCCAGCCAGCATGTGTAGATACCTTAACCTTATCTTCTGGTATGCCATGTGAGAGTGATCAGCATTTTTTATGTGTTTTTCTTTCCCAATATATTTTGATTCCTCTATTTAGGGATGGTCAAACCGAACCGGAACCGGACTGGAACCGCAAAACCGGACCGGAAAAGCCCGGAACCGGAGCAAACCGGGGAGGAAACCGGAACCGCAAGGCATCCGGGCCGGTTCAGGGTCACATATATGCCGAACCGGACCGGAACCGGACCGGACCGAAAATCCCTTGTTTTTCAATAATTTTAAGGGGGGGGGGGGATCGGAACCGGACCGAAACGGAACCGGATTGTGCCAAAAACCAGAACCGGGGTAAGCGCGGGCCGGTTCAGGGTCACCCTTTTGCCGAACCGGAACCGGGCCCGGAACCGGTTTTGGCCATCCCTACCTCTATCCCAATTTAAGGTTTTTACTTTCCCTTTTAATATGTTTCAATTTAAGGTTTCTATTTTAATTTATTACCTAAAATGAAAAATGGGACCCACTTGTCATTCTCATAACAAAAGCTCTCTACCCACTTTTTCTCTCTTACTTTACTTTTTACACTCATAACATTTACTCTCTCCGTCCCAGAGTAAGAGTCCTATTTTCCATTTTGGTACGTCCCAGAGTAAGAGTCCTATTCCTAAAATGGCAAAGAATTTTTACTATTCACCCCACTCATTCTCTCTCCTATTTTACTTTTATACTCACAACACCAATCAATTCACTATTCTCTCTCACTCATTCTCTCTCATACTTTACTTTTACACTCACAACATTTACATCACTTCCAATATTTATTAATAAGCATGCAAATGAGGGGTAGGACTCTTACTCCGGAACGGGGGAGTACTTTTTTTTCATTCTCGTGTAAAATCAAAATAGGAACCTAATAGTGGAGGGAGTACTAATTAAAAAGTACAACTTGTTCCATATTGGTCCCTATTCACCATAACCATGTCTATATTTTTGTGCAGTCTAGTTGCCTGAATTCCTGAGCCTAATAATATCAAAAGCGACTTCGCACTGAAGTAAGCGCCCAACTATTGTAGAAAATGCTAAAACAAGTATAGTGGCTTATCTCAAGAACTCCAATTTTGACCAGCACAAATTTCAAAATCTTAAATGCCATGACTGAAGGCATATCATAAACTTGGGTGAGGATCTTTTCTAGTATTTCTTTAGGGTTTCGAGTCCCAGAGAGAGAGAGAGAGGCGGGACTTAAAGGTGCAAAGATTTCAATATTTTGCAGGTGCAACCATTAAGGACGTATTTCCTTACTTGTATAATTAATGACCGAGATATTCGGTAAATGTGGAATTGTTCAAGGGTCCTACTATTTACTCAATTTTTTTTTGTGTAAACAACCTCGGGTAATGTAAACCTCCCATAATTACTACTATTCCAACCTTTTTAAAATATTGGGCTTTGCACCCTATAAGTAGGCTATAAGGAACTGACTATTCCTAATTAAGTTTTTTTTTTCCTTATTTCCGTTAGTACTAGTAGAATTTTTTCTTTTTTTTAAAAAAAAAAAAAAAAAAAAAAACTCATTACTCCCTCCATCCCAAAAATACATGTAGTTTGGGGATGAAATTTGTCGCAAAATATTTGTAGTTTTGCTTTTATCTAGACATCTTTGAATATGCACGGGAATTAATAACAAAAATATGCACGGGAATTAATAAAAGAGATATATATTCAAAAATATTATGAGTGAGAAAAAAGTTGTGAGTATGATGAGTGAAATTTATAAGTGGAGTTCAAAATTAAGTATGTGAGTATGACAAGGGGAGTAGAGAGTATAGAAAAATAATAGTAAAATTTAAACATCTTGGGAAAAAAGACTTACCAATGGGATACCAAAAAAAGAAATCAGTGCAAGGTGTTTAGTACTTATCTTACGCATAGAAATAAGACAAAAGAAAAGAAGAACCTTAGTTAGGGACTGTAGGAGTAATGTTTTTTAATTAATGAGATCTTCTGATCATATTTTCATCAACCAACTCACTAACTATTTTGCACTGTATTAATAATTTTTTTTCTCACTATCTACATTCACAACACCTTAATATTATATACTGAGTACTCCACCTTAATTCTCGTACATGGCAATACTTGAGTATTCTAGAAAAAAAAAATTAACTCATAAACACAACGCATTTTAAAATGAAGTATATTTTAATTTGTACATATTTATCTCTAGTTTATTTTAGATATATTTGCAATTCATATTACAAAATATATCTAAATATATTTACAATGCTAATAATGTTCGTGCCATTTGACTTATCGAACGGTTTTAATGCACATAATTTTATACTTGTTTATATATATTAATTATACTTACTCTATCTCTAAATAAATAATGTCGCATTTTTACCTATATACAATCATCTTAAAATTGTTATTAACAAAATTAGTGAATTATTATTTGAATTTATAATTAAAAACTAAATAAATAGATTTAGTATTTGATTTTATTAGTAAGAAAAATATTCTCTACACCTTGTAAAGATGTATATTTTTTTCTAAAATAATAATATATTTCCTATCAAAAATTGAGTAATTAGTCAATTTTCGATGGAAAAACAATTTATTTATAAAATCACTAAGGCCTACTCCGACGAGTGATAAAGCTTCAGTTTAGCGCATTTTCAGTATCGCATTTTCATTTTCCAAGGGATGCTTCTTGTTCCTTAAATATAAGTTATTTTGCATTTTTCTATAAGTTTATAGTAAAAACTACTCCCTTTGGTCCATAATAACTGTCGCTTTTAGTCAATCAGATATAACTTTGACCAATAATTTAAATAAACAATAATGATGCTAATAGAAATTTAAATTTTGTCATTGTATTATAATTAATAATACTTTTTGTAACACCCCGAATTTTCCTTACTGTATCTGAGCATTTAATGGCATTAAATAAAAATAATTAATACCTCAAATTAGGGTTCACAACTAACCCTTTATTACATCATCAATTCAAAATAAATGCGGAAGCGTAACTTAAAACTTGTCTTGGCAGGTAAACCACCCTAGCCATCAATGTATCTTTTAACTTACATCAATAAATAAATGTTCTTAAAATAACTAAATAAGAATCTTCAATCTGCCGTTCTTCCTACGGCTGTCCTCCTTTTCTTCCCCTTCTACTTAAATCCTGAAACAAAAATTTATAGAGAAGGGATGAGCGAACGAATGCTCAGTAAGTTCATACGTGGCCTCTCCTGTTACTAAGTAGAGACGACCAGAACGAGTACCATGAATAACTTTTACAAAGATAGGTTTAGTTACTTTTTTATTCAAGACTGCAGAACAATACAGTCGTATTACTTTTAAGATTTTACTTTCAAAGGATTATGGCACTACAATCCAAAGGGATTCATTCAAGTTCCGTCAATTCCGGGGGTAACGTACATTATAACCTCAATGCCAAAGGTACAATTTGTACACCTAGCTTCTTCCAAGCCAATAGTGTGGGTCGTAACATATATGGTATCCACACATATATGCTCGGAGTCTAGAATCATCCTTGTAATCAGACAATTCCTGAGAGAAGGCATGTGATCACTCATGCAATCCCTAGTTTAAGGACGAGTCTTTTCTAACTGGACTGTCCGTCAATGTCTTTTCTAACTGGACATTGGCCACTCTAACAAGTAAGTTGTTGACTTACAAGTTAAAATGAGAACATACCAAGGTACAGGTATGTGATAACAAGTTTCAAACTTCGATACTTAGTAGACCAATGGGGACATCACTAAGTACGGATTCTTTCAAAGAACGTTCAATAACGCAGAGTTCATTCAAATACTATCATGCCATACTGATAGCTAACTTATAGAAAGAATATAGAATTTCAATAAACAAGAGTTCAAATACTGTAAGGAACGTAATCCCTTACCTGAATTGCTTTTCCTTGCAATCTCCTCTCTGTGCAAATCTAGAAGGCACCGAGTAATTTACTTTAGTACTCTCAACATTGTTAACTATTTCTACTTAGTTAACTGAGAGATGTGTTTTAACTTCTTCACTTCGTTACTCCTTTCTTACATTTAAGTTTCTGACTTTTGATTTACAGGTCAGTCCCTCAACTTTACTATAATTGTAAATAGGTCCTTCAACTTTGGATAATTTACAATTTGGTCCTTCAACTTTGGATTAGTTACAAATTGGTCCTTTAACTTTGGATTAATTATAATTTGGTCCTTTAACTTTGGATCTGTTACGATTGATCCTTCAACTTTAGATGTTTTACAATTCGATCCCTTGACTTTGGATCAAATACAATTTAATACCTCGACTTTGGATTAATTTCAATTTGATCCTTGGACTTTCATTTAATTGAAAGAAGGTCCCTTAAGTTTCTTTATGAACATTTGAACCCTTTTATCCTCAAAGATTTCCTTTTGAACTCTTTTAACTTCAAACCTTTTCAGTTTAATCCTTTTTCGTTAGGAAACTAACTGAAATCTTTTAATCCTTCCTCTTCTCGTTAACTTTCTAATTCCCAAAGTCTTCCAAGTATATATCATATTCTTCCAAGTTAGTTTTCTAACTTCCCAATAATTTTCCTACGGTTCATACTTCCTTTCCGTTACGAACTTAACGAAAACACTAACTTCTCCATCTTAACCCTTAACATCTTAGGTCAAGAATTAAATACCCAATCCATATGGCCTTTAGGCCGAATCCCCTAGCTTCAAGATTCAACGATTTGGTCAATTTTCCTTGTTCTTAATTTTTTTGTAGATCTCTAACATTCATTTATTCAATAATTGATAACCTTAATCATAAAAATCAACAAAACAATTTTCCCAATCATCTAGGCTATTCGGCCGAACCTAGTATGGGTGTAAACCCATATTTCTCTTCTTTTTGTTAAACCCTAATTAACCTTAATTCCTTATTTGTTCAATCCCCATACATTATACAATATTGATTTATTCCATTCATGATCATAAATCAACCTTAAAATAAAGCTAGACATGAAGATCATTATTTCACCATAGCATTTAGATCCAAACAATTAACCGTTTAAAATCTTGCCATTAATTTACTAGCATGCAAAACCCTAATCATTATTTCTTTTAAATATCCATAGATTCAGTTCTACTTAACCAAAATCATTGAAACGAATTTTAGAGTGTAAGGTTTTAGCATTACCTTGGATTTAATCGGATTACACTTTATCAAAAGATGGCGAAAATCCTTCTCCTTCCTCCCTCTTGGCTCGGCCGGCGGCTATAGTAGGTTTAGGGTTTGTTGTTTTGTGGTTTTGGTAAAATAGAAAATAAAAACCTAAATTTTACTAACTCAAGTATTTATACCTTGGATTGATTATTAATTGGGTTGGGTTTATTAATTAAAAATTTCGGGCCAACCCATTCTTTTTCGGCCCACTCATTAATTGTTCTCTTAATTTAATGTGACTCATTAAATAATTAAATAAAAATAATAATAATAAAAAAATGTACGGGTATTACACTTTTAATAACAATTTTTAGATTTTTATTAGGATCATTATTTTTGTTTTAAATTTATTGGTCAAACTTACATCTGTTTGATCAAAAGTGACAGTTATTTTGGACCAGATGGAGTGCATTCTTTTAAACATGTAAAAATCTTCAAAACAACATCTAATTTGAACCAATGAAAATCAGTAATAAGCCAAAAAAAAAAAAAAAAAAATCTGAATTTTTTACCGTAGTAATGTTTGAATTTAAAATGAAATCGGGTAGTAATCATCAATTAACAACATGTATACTCCATCAATCCCATTTAGAATGACCAAAAAAAAAATTATTTTGAACAAGAATTAAAAAGTAGTCCATCTAATATTAAGGTGTAGTGACTAGTGAGTAAAGATTATTAGTGGGATAAAGAATAGTAAGTGAGTTGTTTGGTGTGTGAGTATAATAATTGAATCTCATTAAAAGAAAATATATAAACTTTTCAGTTCTTAATTATGCAGTTTAAGTGAAATAGTTAAAATAGTAATTTTGCAAATCCAAATGATACAAAAGTTGTACTCCCTCCGTCCCATACTTATTGCTACCAAAGGGAGTGTACGGGGATTAAGAAAATATGTTTGGAAAATAAGTATTGTGAGTGGTTAGGAGAAAGAAAATAAGTTAGTAGATAGTTGTTGTGAGTGGATAGGAGAGAAAAAAATGAACATTTTAAGTAGCAATAAGTATAGGACGCCTAAAATATAAATAAGTAACGCTAAGTATGAGACGGAGGGAGTAAGTCTTTTTTATTAATTATTATATCTTGTTAAAAATAAATGTTATTTCTTAAATCTTGAAAGATGTCATTTTTAGATTAAAATCATCTAAAGTCTACTTGCTTTAAAATTTGATATTTGATCAACATATTAACTACTCTTTCCGTCCCAAAATTTCAATTACTTTTAGTCAAACCTAATTAAATTTTAATTAATATTTTATGTTAAACAATTAATCTCAATAAAAATTTAAAAATAGTTATTAAATTACTAACAAAAAAATTGTCAATAACCATTTTTAAATTTGTATAGAGATTAATAATTTAATATAAAATATTAGTCAAAGTATAAGTTGTTTTGACTTAAAGTAACCATAAATTTGGGATAAAGAGAATATTTTGTTATGTAAATTAAATTGTGAAAGAGAATTGAGTAATATTAATTTTTTTAATAAATATATTGATGACAATAGTAGGAAACACTAGGCTAACGCCATCATTACTTTGTAGCCTCCTCGTGCCTTTTCTATCCTTGGGGTTTGAACTTCACTGAAAAAAAGAGAATACATTGTGTAAATAGAAAAAAAATTGTGCAAATAGAATAACCCTTGTTCAAAAGCAAGGGCGAATCTTCTTGTGTGACATGGAGGTCATCGGACCCTCTACTATTTTTCGAAATGGAATAATTTCCAAGTAGTACAACGTACTAAACCCTCCGTTACACCAAATGCATACATCATCTGTTACACCAAATGCAATGTAATTAAAATTACCACTTAATGCAACGTATTTTTCAATTTGTTTCAAATACTGCAATTTTCGTTTCAAATAATGTAATCTACTTAATAGTACGTTTCATTATTTGAAACAAAAATTGCATTATTTGAAATAAATTGCAAAGTGGCATTAAATAGTAACTTTTTATTGCATTTGGTGTAAACAAAGTAATACTCCCTCCGTCCTAATTTAAAGTTCCTAGTTTGACTTTGCACGGAGATTAAGAAAAAATAAATGTGAGTATGAAAAATAAAGTGGGAGAGAGAAAGTGGGTAGAGAGTTTTTGTTGTGAGAATGACAAGTGGGTCCCACTTTTCATTTTAGGTAATAAAACAAAGTAAGAACCTTAAATTGGGATAAACTAAAAAGGAAAGTAAGAACCTTAAAGCGGGACAGAGAGAGTAGTTGATGGATAAAATCCACTGTAATAAAAACCTCGCAAATGTACAAGTCACCGAAGTAGCAATGTACCAATGTAAGGGTCGAACCACATAGACTTGTGGATAAACAAATTGATTTAATTAGTGTAAACGTAACAAAAGGAGTTTTTGATTTGATTTTTATTAAACTAAATTAACTACTAAACTATTAAAATTAAACTAAAGAATTCCGATCGCAAAAGCAAGCAAAGATTATACTCAAGAAAAACAAGCAGTTCACGGATTGGTGATCACAATTACACTCTCTTTATGCTATTTTGATGATGAAAAGACTAATCCTTATTTTTAGGGTTCATTCACTTATTTAAGAATTGGAACGGTTAGGTGGCCGGATTGCAACTCTATTTGTCACGACCCGAAAACCCGTCTCTATTTTCTAATAATAAATATTTAATTATTTAGTTATGACTTAATTAATTATTTGAATTATTTATTTATTTGGATAATTATGTGTGCATTTTATATTTCATAATAAATTATGTATACCATTTTACTTGGGTCATTTGTGCTAGTGTAGTATTAATTGGTCTTAGTTGTTAGTAGGAGGTATTAGAGTTTGTGTGTTAGTAGTGAGGGGGCCTAAGTGTAACCTTTTGAAATAATTTTAACTACTCCCTCCCTACTCTTCCTTCTCCCTCACTCTCTTCCTCACCCTACTCCCTCTCTCCCAGCAAAACTCTGTCTCTCTCCCCTTAGTTTTGGGTAAGTTTCTTCTCTCCCTTCTCTCTTCATTTTCACCTTCATCCTCTCATTATTTCTCATTGCTTATTTTATGAAATGTGTTTAGATCGTCGATAGGATCGCATAGAACTAAAAATATTTGAATTCCGCCATCTTTGAGAAAATCCGGGTAAGTTGCTTTTCCCTCATTTTTATGCTAAAGTGTTCATTTCATGTTTATATAATGCTTTAGTTGATACATTTGATGTTTGATTGAGTTTGGGATTTATTTGGAATTTATTTTGATTTTTGGTTAAAAATAGTGATTGTTATGAATGTTGGGTTTGAATCTTGGTTTAGGGTTATATATGATGCTGATTAGGTCCCCTTTCAGCCTAGATGTTGTTTTGATTCATTGTTGAACTTGTGGAAAGAGTTGATTTTGATCATTTAGGAAATGGGTGAAATTTGGGTTGAAAATGGTAGAACCCAGCTGAAATTTCCGACCAAGAATCAGACCAGGCGCCCGCCCGGTTCGAGCCAAGCGCCCGCTTGAATTGTTTTTCATGACCAATTCCTTCTGGCCATAGGAGCGCCCGCGTGGTCCTGGTCGAGCGCCCGCCCGCCCTTACTTGAGCGCCCGCCCGCCCTTACCGCGCGCCCCCCGCCCCCTTTTCCTGGCACTTATTCTTTGGTTGATTTTGATTTAGGTTATAGCTTTAACCCTAGTTTTGGGCTTTGTCCTCTTAGGCTTAAATGGCCATTTTGGAATACTCTAATAATGAAAATGGTTCCTTTGCGAGTATATGTGTTATGGGATTTGATTAATCTTTGTTTCGGAATGTTGAATCACCTTTATGATGTGTGTTTGATTTATTCATCTTTTTGGTGATTAATTGGAAGGATTCCCTACTTTGGAATCATTAGTTGTTTATCGTGCTAGTATTTCATTACTTAGCCTTTACTTGAAAGTCCAGCTGGTATTTGTGTGTGTTTCGGGCGATGCGAAACATTATGATGGCACAAGCCAAGTCCATTATGATGTTGACCATTGTTTTGCCCCATTATTACCCTCCTCCAGATTGGCCTTGGATGTGAGATGAGCTAGCTCCTTTGTGGGCATTCTAGCTGTTTGGTTTGGGTTATGACTTCGTGTCATATTTCCTTGCTATTATTGGTTATTGGTTCCGGTACCGGGGGTTTTCTCTTCAAGCTTTCATGCTACTATGAAGATGTTGATTGATGATTATTGAAGCTGCGCAGTGACCTTTATTTGGTTCTTTCAGTTGGGAAAACCTTGGCTAATATCCTTTGTTAATTGTTTATTTCCGCTGCTATCTGTTAAATGATAATTGCTACGTGCTATGTGAATTATGATCAATTATTGCATCATTGCATGTCATGTAGTTTCATTAGTAACTTATTGAGATTTATCTCACCCCCTTTTCTTTTATCTTTGTTGTTCCTTAACCCCCCCCAGGAGGAAAGGATTAGACTCGCTGATCACGAGGAGGACGTCGCGAGGGTTGAGCTTTTGGGGCAAGTTGTTATTGGTGGGTTTACATTACATAAATGTGAAACCTTTTGGGAATAGTTGTACCAAACTTGACGTCATTAGAATTTGTATATTTTATTATTTTGAGCGTAAGCTTATGGAGCTTACACTAGTTTATATTTTGTTGTTCAAGTTGGATTTCAAAACTTTGTGTTATCGTCTTTTGGTATAAAAGGAAATTTTTATCTTCATTATTTTAGAGTTTATTGTTTAAGTCGACGTCCATCTCGCGTACACCGGGCCCGCGGGGTCGGGGTCGCGACAGTTGGTATCAGAGCCTGGTTTAGCTCTAAGTATAAGTCTAGGTGGACTAGTATGACCTAGGAGGGTAGTTGTGTTCGGAGTGAGTAACGGTTGATGTTTTATGCAGGTAATTGACACAATGGCTAGAAGAAGAACGGGTGAAGGTTCTAGTGGGGCTCAGAATCAGAATGATCTTCGGGAAGAGAACCGTGCTATGTTCCAAGGCTTATTTGAGGCGACCATGAAGGCAATTCATGACCAAGGGCCAAGAGAGGAGCATGTGGCACCTCCACGTTACGGGTTGGAACAATTTCTGATATTAAAACCAAGAGAGTTCGATGGTGAGCCCGATGTTAGAAGGCCGAACTATGGATTGAGTCTATGGAGAAAATCTATGATGTGTTTGGGTGCACGGACGAGGATAGAGTCCGGTTCGCGGCTTATAAGCTTGTGGGTGCCGCCGAGCATTGGTGGAAAGGGATTAAGGCGAGTTGGGATGATACCCATACAGTGTATGCATGGGAATTGTTTGTGCGGAAATTCAAGGAACATTTCATTCCGGTAGTAGATCAAAACCGAAAAGAGATCGAGCTTCTCAACTTGGAGCAAGGTTTGTTGTCTATAGCTCAGTACTCGGCTAAGTTCACAGAATTAGCCCGGTACTGTGACTATCTTGTGAGGACCGAAGAACAGAAAGCTATGAGATTCATCCGGGGTTTGAAGACTTCCATCCGTACTCAGCTTATAGCCCAGCGGATTCAAACTTATCAGGATGCGGTGGATCGAGTCTACTTGATCGAGCAAGATATAGGGGAGCATAAGTAGAAGGTCGAGGTGACTAACACTAGCAAGCAAGGAGGGCAGAGCAAGCCACAAACCCGTTCATATAACCGAGGTAATTTTGGGGGACAGTCTCAGTCCCGAGGGCAACCCATCCCAAGGAACCCGGGCACTACTGCCGGGAACCAAGGGAACCAACATAGGAGACTTTGTTCCTATTGCCAAAAGGAAGGTCATTCAGAAGACCGGCGTTGGAAGAAACAGGGCAAGTGTACCAATTGTGGTCAAATGGGGCATTTTGCAAGGGATTGTACTAGAGGCAGGGGTCAACCATCTGGGGTAGGATCTGGTGGTCCACAGGGTCAGAAAAGAGATGCTGCGGGGAAGCCCAAGGTCCAAGGAAGGGTATTTGCCATGAATCAACAACAAGCTACCGATGATCCTTCTGTTATTGGAGGTATTGTTTCTGTGTCTAATGTGAGCGCTCGTGCGTTAGTAGATCCAGGATCATCTCATTCTTACATATCTGTGGAATTTGCTTCTTTACTAAATGCTGCATTTGAGTCTTTACCTTATGTGCTAGAGGTGTCGACCCCTATAGGAGAATGTTTGGTGACCGATAGAGTATTTCGTGATTGTGATGTGCTTATATGTGGTCGTGTCTTGTGTGCGGACTTGGTAGTCCTTCCGATTCAAGACTTTGATGTTATTTTGGGTATGGATTGGTTGAGCAAGTTTCATGCTTCTGTTGATTGTCGTAAGAAAGTTGTTACTTTTTCTATTCCCAATGTGCCTAAATTTGTTTTTGAGGCTATGCCTTTGGGTAGGAATATTCGTATCATTTCTTATGTGAAAGCTAGGAGATTGTTGCACCGTGGTTGTGAGGGTTACTTGGCTAGTGTGCTTGATACTAGGAAAGAATCCCCTAGTTTGGAGAGTGTTCGGGTAGTTAGAGAATTTCCCGATGTCTTCTCTTCTGAATATAATATGCCTCCCGATCGTGAGATAGAGTTTTGTATAGACCTTTTGCCGGGTACAGCTCCGATTTCAAAGGCACCGTATAGGTTGGCTCCCGCAGAGTTGAAGGAACTAAAGGTTCAGTTGCAAGAGTTGCTTGATCGAGGGTTTATCCGCCCTAGTGTTTCCCCGTGGGGAGCACCGGTTTTGTTTGTGCGGAAGAAAGACGGTTCTTTGAGATTGTGTATCGATTACCGAAAGTTGAATCAGGTTACAGTGAAGAACAAGTATCCCCTACCTCACATTGATGATTTATTTGATCAGCTTCAAGGGTCCGTGGTGTTTTCTAAACTCGATTTGAGGAGTGGATACCATCAGTTGAAGATTCGATCGGAGGATATTCCGAAGACTGCTTTTCGCACTCGCTATGGTCATTACGAGTTCTTGGTTATGCCGTTTGAGTTGACTAACGCGCCTGCCGTGTTTATGGATTTGATCAACCGAATTTTCCATCCTTATCTTGATTCGTTTGTGGTGGTCTTCATCGACGACATTCTTGTCTACTCTAAATCTCGAGAGGAGCACGAGCAACACTTGAGGACAGTTTTATCCATTCTTGCAAAGGAGCAGTTGTTTGCGAAGTTTAGTAAATGCGAATTTTGGCTCGAGAAGGTTTCATTTCTGGGTCATGTTATTTCTAAAGATGGGATTTCTGTGGAACCTTCAAAGATAGAAGCCATAGTGGATTGGAAGAGACCCGAGACAGTGACCGAGATCAGAAGTTTTCTGGGTTTAGCCGGGTATTACAGAAGGTTTATAGAAGGGTTTTCGAGGATTGCTACTCCGATGACTCAGTTGACCCGGAAGGATGTACCGTTTGTGTGGAGTAAAAAATGTCAAAGTAGATTTGATGAATTAAAGAAGAGATTAACTACGGCTCCTATTCTAGCGTTACCAAATGGAAATGACGACTTATTGATATACAGTGATGCTTCGAAAGAGGGTTTGGGTTGTGTTTTGATGCAGAATGGGAAAGTAATTGCTTATGCTTCGAGGAAGTTGACCCCTAGTGAACAGAATTACCCTACTCATGATATGGAGTTGGCTGCGATAGTTTTTGCGTTGCATAAGTGGAAGCATTACCTATATGGAGCGAAGTTTGAGATTTTTACCGATCACAAGAGTTTGCAATACCTTTTCTCTCAGAAGGAGCTTAATAACCGACAGCGTCGATGGATGGAACTTTTGAAGGACTATGATTGTACGATTTCTTATCATCCGGGGAAGGTGAATGTGGCAGCCGATGCGATTAGTAGAAAGTCTTATGTAGCTTCGATGATGGTTCAAGAATGGAAAATGCTTGAGGATGTTCGGGATTGGTGTCCTCGCGAATCGAGACGTGGGGCGATTTTTGCGAATATTAGGGTATCTCGACCCTAGTTTAAAGAATAAAGGATGCTCAGAAAGAAAATCCGGAGTTGGTAAAAATAATGGAAAAAATGAAAGAAAAGAATTTCGAGGATTTTACTATTGGTTCGAATGGGGTGTTGACTTTCCGTGGTCGTTTGTGCGTACCCGATGTTGATGGAATAAAGAGGCAAGTTTTAGACGAGGGTCACAAATCGAGGTACACTATTCATCCGGGTAGCACGAAGATGTACCAAGATCTGAGGCAACAATTTTGGTGGAACAATATGAAGAGGGAAATAGCTGAGTATGTATCGAGGTGTTTAACTTGTCAGCAGGTCAAAGCCGAGCATCAGAGACCCGCAGGACTACTTCAGCCGTTAGAGATTCCGGAGTGGAAATGGGAGCATGTGACTATGGATTTCGTTACGGGACTACCTCGTACCCGTAGGAAGTATGACAGTGTTTGGGTAATCGTGGATAGACTGACCAAGAGTGCACATTTCTTGCCTATTGACATTAGGTACTCGATGGAAAAGCTTGCGACCCTTTACATTGATGAGATTGTGAGATTGCATGGGGTCCCGGTTAGCATTGTGTCGGATCGTGATCCGAGGTTTACTTCCAGATTCTGGAAAGCGTTACAGGAAGCTTTGGGTACAGATTTGCGATTCAGCACAGCTTTTCACCCTCAGACCGACGGTCAATCCGAGAGGACCATTCAGATTTTGGAGGATATGTTGCGAGCTTGTTCGATAGACTTTTCCGATTCTTGGGATAGACATTTACCATTAGTGGAATTCTCTTACAACAACAGTTATCAGACTAGTATCGAGATGGCACCTTATGAGGCCTTATATGGGAGAAAATGTAGATCGCCTATCTGTTGGGATGAGGTCGGTGAAGCGAAGATCGTGGGTATTGATTTGCTTCAGTTGAGAAAGTTAGAGTCATCCGGGATCGATTGAAAACAGCCCAGAGTCGACAGAAGAGCTATGAAGATAACCGAAGGCGAGATCTTAGTTTTCAGACCGGTGATTTTGTGTTCTTGAAAGTATCTCCGAAGGTGGGTATTCGAAGGTTCGGGAAGAAAGGTAAACTAGCTCCGAGGTTTATAGGTCCGTTTGAGATTCTGGGAAAGGTGGGACTTCTTGCGTATCGACTTGCGTTACCACCATCTTTAGACCGGTTACATAATGTTTTCCACGTTTCTATGCTTCGGAAGTATGTTCATGATCCATCTCACGTGTTGCCGAGGGTACCGGAGGATATAGAGCCTGATATGACTTACGAGGAACGACCGGTTCGAATCCTTGATTCTAAAGTCCAAGAGTTGAGAAACAAGAGCATTGCGTTGGTTAGAGTCCTTTGGAAGAATCATCATGTTGAGGAATCGACTTGGGAGCTTTGAGAGGAGATGGAGCGTAAATATCCGTGGCTTTTTAATTCGGGTAAGTCTCGTTAAAATTCGGGTCGAATTTTCTTTAAGGGGGAGTGAATGTCACGACCCGAAAACCCGTCTCTATTTTCTAATAATAAATATTTAATTATTTAGTTATGACTTAATTAATTATTTGAATTATTTATTTATTTGGATAAGTATGTGTGCATTTTATATTTCATAATAAATTATGTATAGCATTTTACTTGGGTCATTTGTGCTAGTGTAGTATTAATTGGTATTAGTTGTTAGTAGGAGGTATTAGAGTTTGTGTGTTAGTAGTGAGGGGGCCTAAGTGTAACCTTTTGAAATAATTTTAACTACTCCCTCCCTACTCTTCCTTCTCCCTCACTCTCTTCCTCACCCTACTTCCTCTCTCCCAGCAAAACTCTCTCTCTCTCTCTCTCTCTCCTTAGTTTTGGGTAAGTTTCTTCTCTCCCTTCTCTCTTCATTTTCACCTTTATCCTCTCATTATTTCTCATTGCTTATTTTATGAAATGTGTTTAGATCGTCGATAGGATCGCATAGAACTAAAAATATTTGAATTCCGTCATCTTTGAGAAAATCCGGGTAAGTTGCTTTCCCCCCATTTTTATGCTAAAGTGTTCATTTCATGTTTATATAATGCTTTAGTTGATACATTTGATGTTTGATTGAGTTTGGGATTTATTTGGAATTTATTTTGATTTTTGGTTAAAAATGGTGATTGTTATGAATGTTGGGTTTGAATCTTGGTTTGGGGTTATATATGATGTTAATTAGGTCCCCTTTCAGCCTAGATGTTGTTTTGATTCATTGTTGAACTTGTGGAAAGAGTTGATTTTGATCATTTAGGAAATGGGTGAAATTTGGGTTGAAAATGGTAGAACCCAGCTGAAATTTCCGACCAAGAATCAGACCAGGCGCCCGCCCGGTTCGAGCCAGGCGCCCGGTTGAATTGTTTTTCATGACCAATTCCTTCTGGCCATAGGAGCGCCCGCGTGGTCCTGGTCGAGCGCCCGCCCACCCTTACTTGAGCGCCCACCCGCCCCTTACCGCGCGCCCGCCCGCCCCCTTTTCCTGGCACTTATTCTTTGGTTGATTTTGATTTAGGTTATAGCTTTAACCCTAGTTTTGGGCTTTGTCCTCTTAGGCTTAAATGGCCATTTTGGAATACTCTAATAATGAAAATGGTTCCTTTGCGAGTATATGTGTTATGGGATTTGATTAATCTTTGTTTCGGAATGTTGAATCACCTTTATGATGTGTGTTTGATTTATTCATCTTTTTGGTGATTAATTGGAAGGATTCCCTACTTTGGAATCATTAGTTGTTTATCGTGCTAGTATTTCATTACTTAGCCTTTACTTGAAAGTCCAGCTGGTATTTGTGTGTGTTTCGGGCGATGCGAAACATTATGATGGCACAAGCCAAGTCCATTATGATGTTGACCATTGTTTTGCCCCATTATTACCCTCCTCCAGATTGGCCTTGGATGTGAGATGAGCTAGCTCCTTTGTGGGCATTCTAGCTGTTTGGTTTGGGTTATGACTTCATGTCATATTTCCTTGCTATTATTGGTTATTGGTTCCGGTACCGGGGGTTTTCTCTTCAAGCTTTCATGCTACTATGAAGATGTTGATTGATGATTATTGAAGCTGCGCAGTGACCTTTATTTGGTTCTTTCAGTTGGGAAAACCTTGGCTAATATCCTTTGTTAATTGTTTATTTCCGCTGCTATCTGTTAAATGATAATTGCTACGTGATATGTGAATTATGATTAATTATTGCATCATAGCATGTCATGTAGTTGCATTAGTAACTTATTGAGATTTATCTCACCCCCTTTTTCTTTTATCTTTGTTGTTCCTTAACCCCCCCCCCCCCAAGGAGGAAAGGATTAGACTCGCTGATCACGAGGAGGACGTCGCGAGGGTTGAGCTTTTGGGGCAAGTTGTTATTGGTGGGTTTACATTACATAAATGTGAAACCTTTTGGGAATAGTTGTACCAAACTTGACGTCATTAGAATTTGTATATTTTATTATTTTGAGCGTAAGCTTATGGAGCTTACACTAGTTTATATTTTGTTGTTCAAGTTGGATTTCAAAACTTTGTGTTATCGTCTTTTGGTATAAAAGGAAATTTTTATCTTCATTATTTTAGAGTTTATTGTTTAAGTCGACGTCCAGCTCGCGTACTCCGAGCCAGCGGGGTCAGGGTCGCGACACTATTACCCTGTGCACATTAATTCTTCCGCAAGGTCCAATTAATACACAAAGAATTTATTAAGATTCCAAGAACATAAAAACCTAGTTTGTCTCTTTTTCCGCAAGGTCCAAGATCCAAACTATTTAACACAATAATGGCTATGTCTAACTCTCCACGCAAGTGCAAGAAATTAAACCCTAATAGTTAATGAGCCAATAATATCTACCAATAAGATTGAAACTCAAGAACGGATTTAAAACTATTGTGTTAAACTAAAATATTGATTATCATCTCATATGTAATTGATCACATCCAATCCGCAAACCTAGGAATTTAGCTACTCATACCCATAGCATAAATCACAAGAAAATAAATAAAATTCATAAACCTGGATATTACGCTTGAAGATGAACGATCCAAAATCTTGATTACAACTTGAAACTTGAATAAAACCTAAAGAAAGCATAAAAAAAACTGTTCTGAAAACTAAACTATTTATACCTAGCGAGAGGAGTCCAAAATAGGGAAGGAAATAACAAAAATCCCGAAAATAATAAAAATCCCGTAATTCCTGGCGGAGGACCGAGCGGACGCTCGCCCCTAAGCACGCGCGCGCTCTTGTGGTCAGTAAGATTTGCCTTCCGAAAAAGAATTCCAAGCGGGCGCTTGTTCATAGGCACGCGGGCGCCTGTCGAGCGGGCGCTTGACCTTCAACCACGCGGGCGCCTGGGTTGCTTTTCCAGATTTCTTCTTTTCCTGCTTTGACTATCGCTGACTTTGACTCTGGTTGACTTTTGACTTGACTTCGACTTGAGCACTCATAGTCTTCAACACTTTAAAGCACTCGGACTTTGTAATTACAAAAATAACACTAAAACGTGTTCCAAAATACCTAATTCTCCCAAAGTTCCTCAAATACATAAAGACCAAAATTACATTAAACTATTCTAGATTACATCAAAAAGTCAATAAAAATACTCTGAAAATGTAGAGATAAAACATGATAATATCGATCCATCAAATTCCCCCACGCTTAGACCATTACTCGTCCCAGAGTAATATTCCTAACCCCACATCTAAGCACCGGTCTAATAAGCGTAGCATGGAGGAAAATGACACCTAATCTCCTCTATATCTCCCCTCCAACAAAGTCAAACAAAAAAAACCACTCGGAGTGTAAGAAACTCCGCTCCTTATAACTCCAAACAAATACACATACGAATGGCCCTAATTGATAGCACACCAATGATAAGAAAATAAAACGCAATCCAATTAGGGCCCACTCAAAAAGCTAGGGGGAACTAAAATGACCTATGTTTCTCCCACGCTTATCTCGCACTACAATCTCCCTCAAAAAGAAATCAAAGTTAAGATAGGTCTCTAACAATGATTTACCTCATTAATAACACCAACACCCCTTATTACTCCACAAACAGAAATATGAGGATTTTCTATCCTATCGCCTCTAATCAAAACCTCCTACGTCAGAATAAAATCCTACCCAATACTCCAAACCTCCCTTATGTCTCCAACGCCATGGGATTTTGTTCTCTTCCTCTCCTTTTGCCTAGGCGCCCTTTCGGGTTTTCACCTAGCCTCTCTTTTCTTTTCAATTTTTTTTTTTTTTTTTTTTTTTTATACAAGAATAAAAACTAACTAAACTATACAGGTGATCACATCAATCAACCAACAAGTATCCCCACCCCCAAACTAAAACTGAGCATTTCCCCCAATGCTCTCTCACATATAAAGTGCAAATACAAGGGGTAAGGATACCTCAAATCACTGCGGAGGCGGAAAAAAATGGTCCCACGAGCCCGGCATACCCGATCCTGAACTCGCCCCCTGATCTGGTCCTCTAAAGGGCTCATCCCACGAAGCTCCGGCCCATGCGCTGCTAGGTGGAGGTGGTGGCGGTGAATACTGGGACTGAGGCGGTGGGTAGATCATAGGAGAAAACTGCTCCCCAGGAAAATGGTGCGCCATCATCCGGTGCCGGTAATACTGCTCCTTCTGTAAGTTAGCATAAAACGCCTCATCCCTTCTCCGCGACCTCTCTTCTTCCTCATCCTCACGGCACTGACGATGATAATTTGCTAGCATTTGCTGCTGCTGAAATTCCTGCAGCCTCTCATCCAATCCCTGTATCTGGCCAGACACATAATACTGCATCTCTCTCATCGTCATCCGTGGGTCCTCCATCGGTGCGTCCTCCTCTACATCAGCCTGCACTGGGGCTGGGGCCCGTCCTCTACCTCCTATTCCTCCACTCTCAATGGTGGCCTTTGTTACTGTAGTACCGGGCGACAAGGTTTTGGGAAACCCTTCCATCGGCACTCCTGCCCTCTCTGCCAACGTAGTAATCATGATCGGGAACAGATAATTCTTGTTTTCCAGGTTCCTGCCCCGGTCCCCCATCTCACTGCGCATAATGCCCCCAATGTTCACGGGCAACCTCCTCATCATCGCATACAATAAAGGGGCCCTATACCAATGGACTTCCTGATAATGAGACGTGGGCATGATCCTCTCACAGATAAATCGATATAACGCCCGCAAATCCAACCTCAACTCCCTAATATGAAACAAATACCCATGGTTGATATTTGCCACATCAATCTGAACCCCAAACTCTGCAGCAAACATAGGTAGAGTGAAACCCCCATTCTCTTGCACCTCCCTCTTCAATCGCCAATAATTACAAGCACTCACTTCCACCTCATTCGACAACCCATAGTATGTATTGATGGCCGATGCCGACACATTGACATTGTTTCCCCTAACCCAAACATTAGTGGCCTCCGACGCTGAATGAAGATTCGCATAAAATTCTTGTACTAATAATTTAGAACCCATACGCTTTGGTTTGGCCAACAATCTTCTCAACTTGTAAAATGCAATTATCTCATCTAACCCACATTCTTTTAAATCAAAACCCCTTTCCACTGTCACCCCATTGTTCTGTTTGTTCTCAAAATAATCTTCCGATTTACGAGAGACAAAACGGTCATTGTCAAAATCCATATTCACAGGGGGCGGGGAAACTCGTCCTCTATTCCTTGGAGGCATTACTACTCAGCTCAATTAACCCACGTAAAGCTCTATAAAAAACTGTAAATTTTTTTACCGGAGGTCGCCGGAAAACCTCGCCGGAGTTTCGCCGGAATGTTCGCCGGAATTAGAGAAGATGGTAACCCCGAATTGATCTTGACCCCACGATCACTTTTTCCTTCTGTGGCACCTTCAAATTCCAACCCGAACCCTTCAAATCAACCCTTTTACTCGTTCTCAAAGTTGAACAAATCTTGCACTTCACCGAATTAAATGGGGTTTTGGGCTTGAATTTTTGTAATGTGGGTGTGAGGGGTAAGATTTGGGGTTGAATGTGGTCAAATATGGTGGTTTTGGGTAGGAATTGTGTAGAGAGAGAGAGATGGGTGAGGAAGGTTTTAGAGAGAGAGAAAGGGAGGCTGGGAGAAGATGAATATTAGTTTTTTTTTTTTTTTCAAAATTCGACTTTAACCCAGCCATAATTCACTTCACGGCACATCGAGCGGGCGCGTGTATCTGGGCGAGCGGGCGCTTGGTTGGAACGCGCGCGCTCGATAGGGACCAGGCGTGCGCTCTTGACTGCAGTGGATCTGGAGTTTTCAAATTTTAATTCAGGCGGGCGCCTGGTGAACCTCAAGCGGGCGCCTGGTCCATTTTTTTTTTTTTTTGAACCAGCCCCGGTTGGATTGAATCTCTGCACATCACCACAAACAAACATACAAGCGTAAAATCCATTCAAATTAAAAAAATGACTCAATAAAATAAAATCTTTTTGGAGGGTGACCCTATTTACACTCCCCTATAAACCCACAAACTCAGAGAGATCCATGAAGGACGACACAGACTAACTTTTGACCGCACTTTCGTTGCCTACGTTCCCCCTAGGACAATAAGGGGCTCAGGTCACCGTAGTTCGAACCGACCTAGAATTAAAAGACACGAAAGCAATAATAAATCTTTTTTTTATTATTATTATTATTATTTATGAATACCACCACCCCCAAACTTAGAACATGCAGTGTCCACATTGCATCCAAAAATAAACATGCTCCCAAGCTAAGAATGATGATAGACTGAAAGAAAAGAAAGCAATTAAAATGATACCTGGTTGGGTTGCCTCCCAACAAGCGCCTTTGTTTTAAGTCATTGGCTCGACTTAGTGCCACGTGATGATTACGTGGCCTACTCCGGGTCCATCAAATCGATTACATCAATCTCATTTATGTCTTCGATGATAGATAGCCCCTCATAATACGGCTTCACCCGGTGTCCGTTTACCTTGAAAATCATCCCATCTTTCAAATTTTTGAGCTCGACTGCTCCATGGGAAAAAACTTTGACTAACTCATACGGACCCGTCCACCTTGAACATAACTTGCCCGGAAAGATTTTTAGACGAGAATTAAAGAGGAGTACCTTCATACCCGGTTTTGGAAACTTGGGCTTTAGATTTTTATCATGATATCTCTTGGTCCTCTCTTTGTACAATTTAGCACTCTCATAGCTATCTTGCCTCATCTCTTCTAACTCATCCAAATCCAATAGCCTCTTCTCTCCCGCTAGATTCAAATCCATGTTAAGCTCTTTGGTTGCCCAATAGGCTTTGTGTTCCAATTCTACCGGAAGATGGCACTCCTTCCCATACACAATACGGTACGGACTCATACCAATAAGAGTTTTGTATGCAGTCCGATACGCCCACAATGCATCACATAATTTTAGGGACCAATCTTTTCGGTTCGGACGCACTGTCTTCTCAAGTACTGCTTTGATTTGGCGATTGCTCACCTCCACTTGGCCCGAAGTTTGAGGATGGTATACCGTAGCCAACTTGTGACCAACCCCATACTTCTTCAACACCTGATTAAACATGCGATTGGTGAAGTGTGTCCCTTGATCACTAATGATGACACGTGGTACTCCATACCTGCTAAAAATATTGTCACGAACAAACTTGCAAACAATGTTAGCATCATTTGTGCGGGTAGCAATTGCTTCCACCCACTTGGACACATAATCAACAGCAACAAGTATGTACAAGTAACCATGGGAAGGGGGAAATGGACCCATAAAATCGATGCCCCACACATCAAAAATATCAACAATTAAATTATGTTGCAAGGGCATCTCATCTCTCTTTCCTATGTTGCCAGTCCGTTGGCATCTATCACACCTCACACAAAATTCCTGAGCATCTTTAAATAAAGTGGGCCAATATAGCCCCGCTTGAAGCACTTTCCTAGCGGTCTTTTGCCCACTAAAATGACCTCCAGACTGGAGTTCATGACAAAATCTCAACACACTAGTTTGTTCTTGCTCAGGAATACAACGCCGAATAATTTTATCCGGACACACTCTCCACAAGTAAGGATCATCCCAAATATAATGCTTCACCTCTGACTTAAACTTTCGTTTTTTGTCATAAGTGAAGTGTGGTGGCATCAAGTTAGTCACAAGATAATTCACAAAATCAGCATACCAAGGCTCTTGGACATGTAGAGCAAAGAGTTGCTCATCCGGAAAATTTTCATTAACCGGAATCGCCCCATCGATGACACTCGTGAAAGTGAAGTCCTCAAGCCTAGATAAGTGATCCGCCACCACATTTTCGGTCCCCTTTTTATCTCTAATTTCAATGTCAAACTCCTGCAGTAGGAGCATCCACCTAAGAAGTCTAGGTTTAGCATCCTTTTTATTCAACAAGTATTTTAATGCAGCATGATCAGAGTAGACAATTACCTTGGATCCAAGCAAGTAAGAACGAAACTTTTCAAGAGCAAACACAACTGCTAAAAATTCTTTTTCAGTGGTAGTATAATTCAGTTGTGCATCATTTAAAGTTCTACTTGCATAATGGATCACATGAGGTAATTTGTCCACTCTTTGCCCCAACACAGCCCCAATCACAAAATCAGACGCATCACACATGATCTCAAATGGTAGAAACCAATTGGGGCTGGACAGAATGGGGGCACAAGTTAACTTTTCCTTCAACAGATGGAAGGCTTCCAAGCACTCTTGGTCGAAGATGAACTCGGTATCCTTAGCTAGCAGGTTACATAAAGGCTTACAAATTTTAGAAAAATCTTTTATGAAACGCCTATAAAAACCCGCATGGCCCAGAAAACTTCGCACACCTTTAACCGACACAGGGGGAGGTAATTTAGAAATCACATCAATTTTAGCTTTGTCTACCTCAATCCCCTTACACGACACCAAATGCCCTAAAACAATACCATGCCTCACGAGAAAATGACATTTTTCCCAACTAAGGGTCAAATTTGTCTCACAACAACGTTTTAAAACCATTGTCAAATTCTCTAGGCACCCATCAAAACTATCCCCAAACACATAGAAGTCATCCATGAAGACTTCGACACATCTTTCTATCAACTCAGAGAATATGGAGGTCATACACCTTTGAAAGGTCGCAGGTGCATTACATAGCCCAAAGGGCATCCTCCTAAAAGCAAATGTGCCAAAGGGACAAGTAAAGGTAGTCTTGGCTTGGTCCTCTGGTGCAATGGGAATTTGGTTATATCCCGAGAAACCATCCAAGAAGCAATAATACGCATGTCCCGCTAACCTCTCTAGAATCTGGTCGATAAAAGGCAAATGGAAGTGATCTTTCTTTGTTGCAGCATTAAGTTTGCGCAAATCTATGCACATTCTAGCCCCAGTCACTTCCCTAGTTGGCACTTCCTCACCTTTCTCATTAGTGGTGACAGTGTAACCCGATTTCTTTGGAACAACTTGAACCGGGCTCACCCACTCACTATCAGCGACGGCATAGATAATGCCCGCATCTAACAACTTTAGGACCTCTTTCCTAACGGCCTCCTCCATGTGAGGGTTCAACCTCCTCTGTCTCTCTCTAGATGGCTTAGCACCATCCACAAGATTTATTTTATGCATGCACATGGAGGGGCTTATGCCTTTAATATCTGCTAAGGTCCACCCTATGGCCGACTTGTGCTCACAGAGCACTTTTATCAACTTGGCCTCTTGCTCTAGGGTCAAATCAGAGGCAATGATAACTGGTAAAGTCTCACCCTCCCTAAGAAAGACATACTTTAAATTTGAGGGGAGGGGTTTTAGCTCAAGAGCCGGAGGGGTTACAATAGAAGGCGCCGACTTCTCATTGAAGTGGCCTAGGAGGTGAAACGGGCCATCACTAAGATGGTGTTCGTCGGCCTTTTCTACAGCCATTAGTTGAACACCCGCATTATCCCTAAGTTTCTCACCGCCAATTGACAACAAAGACTCTAACTCCTCACAGTCTCTCTCATGCCATAAGACTTCATTCACACAATCCTCTACTACATCCACACAGTTACATGACTCATCATCAATGGGGCTTTGCATGACATCAAATACAGAAATTTCTATTTTCTCATTAGCCACACACATGGATAGAGTCCCATCACCCACATTAATGATGGTATTGGTAGTAGCCATGAATGGACGCCCCAACAATATGGGAGAATCCTGACCATTCCCAACACCATTGACAGTTTCAAGCACCACAAAATCCACAGGGATAATAAAATTGGCTACCTGGACCAAAACATCCTCCACAATTCCCAATGGCCTCTTGATTGAACGATCAGCCAGTTGCAATGTCATTGTGGTGGGTTTTAGTTCAGGTAAACCCAACTCAAGATACAAATAATGGGGCAACAGATTACTGCTAGCACCAAGATCCAACATTGCCTTCACCTTTTTAGAGTCCCCCATAGATATAGAAATGTTAAAACTTCTGGGGTCCTTCAATTTAGGTGGGAGGTTCAGTTGTACCACAGCACTAGCACTTTCTCCCATGATCAACTTCTCATCCTTCCCATACTTAGGTTTCCTGGAATTTAGTTCTTTGAAAAACTTAGCATAAGCTGGAATATTTTTAATGACATTCAACAATGGGAGATTAATGTTCACTTTTGAAAACATGTCATACAAATCAGACATTTGCTTATCCAGCTTGCTTCTCATCAATCTACCAGGAAACGGTACGGGAGGTACATATGGCTTGGGGGTAGGAGAATCAGTAACAGGAACTTCCCCCATGCCATTAGTACTCTTATCCACAACATCATCCACAGGAGTCTCAGAGGGTATAGAAGAAGAAGGAGTAGAAAGTACCTCATTACTTACCTGTTTGCAATTTCTGAGAGTCATGATGGCCTTGGCTTGTTCCCCTTGACTTGGGAAGGTTCCCAGTTTATGCCCTTGCTGCCCTTCAGCTAGTTGACCTATTTGGGTCTCCAGCTTTTTGTTTACAGCTTCCTGCTGCTTCTCTCGCTGCTCCATCATCATTCTCATCTGCTGTTGCTCTTGCATCATTGACCTCATCATGTCCTCCAAAGATTGCTTGGGTTGCTGTTCTGGATTCCCTTGTGGGGGAGGAGCATAAAGAGGCTTTTGCTGGAACTGGTTCCCTTGGTTACCCCTGTCGCGCCCCGACCCGTGGTCCTACTTGGCCCCACGTCCGGGACACGCACGGAAGACGTCATAAAACAATTTAAAGGAAATTTTTTGAAATATACTTTCATAAAAAAAGATCACACGACCAACACAACTACTTGAAACTTGATTTGAAGTCATAAAACAAATCATCTTTCACAACGAGTACTGAGCCACTTGGCCACAACTTTACTTACAAATATACAACACCGACATCTACTAAAAGAGATGATACAAAACTAAGTCACGGGTACACTACCCAAAAGGTGTTACATTTACATAATGTATCCTTTAACATACACACCACATCCCAAAAGTCTTACCAAAGATCCTCTTCCCGACGTCCTCCATGTGTGTGAACTATCCCCTGGGCTCCTTATCTAAAACGGTAAACAAATAAGGGGTGAGAATAAATCTCAGTAAGTTACTAAAATGCAACTACATTACATGCTTATATGATAAACATAAAGGAACAATTTCACAAATGATCATATAGCATATATCACATAATATGAGAGGCTCCCTATCGCCAACCGTCCCATACCGGTTGGAAATAACGACCAACTCATCATACAACACATAGTGTAGGAGTAAACACTCCTACGAGGATACCAAGCCAAGGTTTACCGAAATAACATGATCATCAGAGAAAACCATCTGAGAAAACCATCTGAATAACCATCTGAGAAGACCATCTGTCTGAAACCATCTGAGCAGCATAAATAGCTGAAGCCGGGATCCCGAAAACCAAACCATAACCAATAGAACCAAAGTAACAACGGGGCAGCATCAATAGCTGAAGCAGGTTGCGGAACCATATAACACAACAACAACAATAGCGGGAGAAAATGACACAAAGTCATACCCCTAAATGCTCACGCGAGGGAGCGAGTTCATCCCATCCAAGGCCAATCTGGACTGAGGAAATAGGTCCAGTGGAAAAGCCTTATAGTGCACTTAACTGATGCCACTACAATGCCTTCCACCTCCACTCGATAACATCCCAAACCTGGGAAATAGGACCAGTGGAAAAGCCTTATAGTGAACTTGGCTAGTGTGCCACTATAATGCTTTCCACCTCCACTCGAGAACACACGAAACCAGCTGGACTTTCAACAAAGAGCACAGTAATAAATACTTGCTAAAACAACAACCAGGGCATGATTCCATAGAAGGAAACCACACAAGCTCATCATAGAGAAATAAACACGTTTTCACAATAATGTGTACAATCTTGACATTAAGTCACCACACAATCCATCTACACAATCACATTAAGTCAAACCCGATCACAAAGGACCAATTCTATCATTTTGATACCTCATAACAATTATCTAGGCATCCTAGGACATCGCCTAAGACCTAGCCCAATACTTAACGAAAAACAAACAAGTTGTTAAAACTCAGACTGCTCGGCCGCTCTACTTACTTGACTCGGCCGAGCGGATCGGTCGAGTCCTTTACTTTGATCGGCCGCTCTCCTAGAACTCAACATTCGACAATAAGGGGATCGGCCGCTCTAATTTATTGACTCGGCCGCTCCACTGCAGAATGGCCAATTCCCAGGAAAAATCTAACAAAGTTCACTTTCATTACCAAGTAATTACCCAATCCTAAAGCACAACAACATCATTATAACTTCACAACACTACCATACCAACCTCATCTAGCATATACCCATAATAATAAAAGTTATTACTACTCCATCCGTCCCAAATTTACAAGTATAATAAAAGTTATTACTACTCCCTCCGTCCCAAATTTACAAGTATATAAAAGTATACCCAAAACATTATTTTATAACATATAAAGCATATATAGCATACTTATGACCATTTTAACATTTAAAAGGGGGATTAGTAACTTACCAGCTGGCGGAAATTTATCGATTAAACTCGTGTTTATTTGGGTAGAAATGATCCCCTAGTTGAGATTTACGATTCTACGATGTCCGTAGTTGAAACTGTAGTCTAAAATAATTTTATGGAATTGTTTCGCCTGAAGAAACTCCATACCCGTTCGTTGTTGCTATACTGTTCTTTGTGAATGGTAAAATGATGTCACACTCACTAATGAGCTGAGGGTGAAGAAAGGGTAAAGAGAGTCGGTTTATACGTGTCAAACCCATCGCAAAAGTCAACAAAGGTAGTAGTCAAATATGTTAGTCACTCATTGTGGTTTGTGGAAGATTTTAATGAGGAGAAACAAATATTATAATTAAATAGATATCGAAAACATAATACTAGTATCTTTACTTCACCAGCCCATCAACTATAGCTCGGTCAAAGTGACCAAAATTACTAGGTGAGATGGCACAACATTATAGGCTAGTCAACAAGTCAATCCAAATCCATTAATAGGATTGGTCAATTTTTAGTTATCTACAACAGGTTGTTTAGGACATTTTACCAGTACAAAATTATAAAATGAAACATGCTTTTGAAAGCCCTAAATGTCTAGTTTACCCAGTATTTTTTTGGATTTGGATTCCGAATTTTCTTGAAAGAGTTATGGTCGTTTTCGTACATGGTGTCAAAGTTGGACGGGGATTACAAATATAACTCATCTTCATATATTTGTGTAACACTTTCTATTTAAATGTTAAAATAATAATAAACTCAAGAGTCCGCAATTATTTCTAAATTTATACTTTTAATTAAATTCTAATAAATATTAAATAAATTAATTAACTCTTGTTAGTTTTTAAATATTCATTAGCTAACTCAAATTAGCTTATTAACATACTTTATTCAGTCAAATGTGTCGTTAAAAATATTAAAAACTAACACATAATAAATCATATAAACAATGCAATGCATGAAATTAATATGCAACACACGCCACACACATGTGCTCAACCTATGACCAAAATGGTGTCGAGTTTTAGGGTCGTTACAACCCCTCCACAAAAAATTTGGGTGATTCCTCCAGTCAGGATTATAAGTATTTGAATACATACCACCTTGATTCTGTCATGGGGGATAACCTTGCATTGCATTAACCTGTTCAGAATCACACTGCGCAACACTTTGGCAAACATTAGTAGCATGAGAATTAGAACCACAATGAGCACAGAAATCAGATACCACATTAGCACTTGATGAACCCATATTCATATTAAATTTTGCAAAATTTTGGTTCATCAAAGCTACCTGTCTAGCAAACTCATCTACACCGCGTAACTCATGCACTCCCCTAGGTTTCCCTCTAGAGCCTTTTTCTTGCGAATTGGCCCCTAACATCTCAAATAATTCTTGAGTTTGATCAACAGTTTTGGCTCCTAAAAAGCCACCTGCTGCGTTGTCAACCATAGCTTGGTCAACTGCACTCAACCCACCGTAAAATGTTTGATGTAAAAGGGCTGCAGGAAAAGCATGATGGGGGCACTTCACTTGTAACATTTTAAATCTATCCCACGCCTCATGAAATGTCTCACCTTGATCTTGAGTAAATCCTATAATTTTCTGTCTAAAGGTGGCCAAGGTGGCATGTGGGAAAAATTTCTTAAGAAAAATATCATGCAGCCCATCCCATGTAGTAATACTCCTAGCAGGAAGAAACAATAGCCAAGTTTTGGCTGCCCCTTGAAGAGCAAAAGGGAAGTATTTCAACCTTAATTGTTCGTCAGTCACCCCATCCTTAACTGGGAATCCTGACACTATCATCATGTACTCTCTCAAGAAGTTCAAAGAATCCTTACCGGGAAGACCCTGGAACTTAGGCAGTTGACTGAAATAATGACCCTTTGCCTCATAGGTCTTAGCTGCATCAGTCAAGACAATGCAACACACAGATGTGTCGACCTTAGGCCTAGCAAACTCATTCATTAAAGGATTAGCCATCACTACTTCAATTTCTTCTCCCTCGGTGGAAGAAGTTTCCAATTCACTTAGAATTACCTCTGTCTCGGTGACAGAAGCTTCAGAATCAGACTCACTAATAGAGGGAATGCCCCTATCAAGTCTGTCAATATTATCGTTCAAAGGGACCAACTGGGGATCCAATGAACGTCTACCAAACATACACCGATTAAATGAACTTGTAAATCACAACAAGTCCCTGACAACGGCGCCAAAAACTTGATAGATAAAATCCACTGTAATAAAAACCTCGCAAGTGCACGAGCTATCGTCATAGCAATATGCAAAAGACAAGGGTCGAACCACAGAGACTTGGATTAATTCTAAGTTAGCTAACTATTTTAAAAACAATAAAAATAAAAGATAAGTGATCAACATGAACTAGCATATAATGATAGGATAGCGGAATATAGATTCACAATCATCTCTTCTATGCTATGTTAACAATATAAAAACACCAATTACAATTCAAGGATTCATTCACTATTTTAAGAATTGGGACGGTCTGGTCGCCGGATTGCAATCCTAATACTCTCTTTATGTTCTACTTTCCGTAAGGTCCGTTTCACATGCCAAGAGTTCATGAAGTACTTAAGAATATTTGAACCTAGATCTTTTTGACTTCCGCAAGGTCCTCAATTGAATATTTGAACCTAGATCTTTTTGACTTCCGCAAGGTCCTCAATTGGATCTAATCACCACAATATTGGTCAATGTATAAATCTCCACGCAAGTGCAAGATTTCATACCCAAGTAGTTAAAGAGCCAAAAATATCTATCTATATGATTGAAACTCAAAAACGGAATTAAAATTATTATGATGAACATGAAAAAGATTGGATTGGAAGAATTAAAAATAAAACATAAAATTGATAAAAGTTACCTCCAATTCGTAGTTGGTGAAATTGTTCTTCATAGACAAGAACAAATTCTCCAACCTTGCAAACCTTACAAAATATTTACTAGCTACATGATTGATGATCCAAATACAATGAAACTAACCTAGTATTTATAGGGAAAATTAAATCTAAAACCTAAACTAAAAAGGAATTGAAAAATAAAAGAATAATAAAAGAAATAGGAAACTACTATGAAAATCCTAAACAAAATAGAAAACAAATCCTAATTCCTAATATGCTTGTGAATGTGCGGCTGACTTTTTGGCTGGAAATCCGAATTTGCAGTTTAGTCCCTGAAGTTTCATGATTTTGCAGTTCAGTCCCCAGACTTTTAAATGTTGCAGAATAGTCCTTGGATTTCTAGGTTGCTGCGGTTTGGTCCTTAAAGTCTCAAAACTGGCAGATTGGTCCCTGAATACTTTAGAATCTTGCACAGCAGGCCTTGGTCTTCATAACCTTGATCCATTAAGCTCTTTTTTTCCTCTTTCTTGTAAATTGAGCATATAATCACCCTAGACAACAAAAACACAAAAAGAACCAAATCAAATAACAAAAGCTTGAGAACAACGCAATAATTAAGCTTAAAAGTATCCAATAGAATGAGTAAAAACCCATTCATCAGTAGTACATTGTACGGATTGATCGATCGATTTGAAATAGTTTGTTATAGTAGCTTCAAATTTTAAGTAACTGATTCCTTACTATTAAAAGTGAGTAATTTTTGCATTTTAACCACATTGTTTTTAATAAATTTGTACTAAATTCTCGAGACCTTAGGCTACTGCCCCCGAGCCGAGCAGCTAAACCTCAACTGTAACTGTCCCAAATTCGAGACCTCGTAGTAGTTAGGTTTCTCTCCACCCTAATCACACGACGCCTTGTACTCCCTGTTTATCCCAAATTCGAGACCTTAAAGCATGAATATTCTGTATTTATAAATTGAATGGGTGCGAATAACATCACTCTATTCTTTCCGTTTCAAAACACTTTCACTTATTTTCCTATCGAGTGTCCAAGCCACTGATAAGTGGCACTTTCTAAAATAAAATCTCTTTGTTATATTCAACTAATAACATACTTAACACTAAACTACCTAATTAAAATGCTTATTTGCCCAACTCATTTTACATTAGCCTCCAAATTTTCACCCCCCATCCATATTCATTCAAAATTCACTCTCTCAAACACAAACTAGAGAGAATTCAATCTTCTATCTCTAGTTTTCTACAACTAATCATCTACACCCTCCACCGCCGTACTCTGTCACTACCGCCGCCTCCACCTTCCTTTGCCGCTACTGTTGTCACCACCACCACCTACGATCTCCGCCACTCTCTTCTAGGTCCTCTTTCCGTCTCTTTTCTCTCTTTTTTTTTCTCTTCTCTCTCTGTCGCTTCTATCTCTCCGGTCTCTTCTCTCCACTGCAATTAGGAGTTAACTATAAAAATTTCTCTCTTAATTATTTCTAAACATGTACCATTAATAATATATTTGAATATATATACTCCCTCCGTTTTCGGGTAAGTTGCAACATGGAAGGGGAAGCACAAAAATTAATAAAGGAGAATAATAAGTGGTTGGGAGGAAGAGAGAGAATGAGTGGAGAATAATGAGTGGTTGGGAGGAAGAGAGAGAATGAGTGGAGGATTATAAAAGTAATAAAGAGTTTCCTTATTTGGCATTGTTGCAACTTAAGTGGAATGCTCAAAATGACAAATTATTGCAACTTACCCAAAACGGAGGGAGTATAATAATTCTTTAATTTCCGTGTACTCTGAAAATGGTGCAAGTTTTTTTGGATAGTTGGTTATAAAAGGAGACGTCCATTCCCTACCCCCAAACTCGATCTAAGATGGCATCTACTACTCACCTTTTTGCCATTTGCTCTCTTCTTTTCATTTCACTTTGTTCCACATTTGCCCAAACACACTTGAACCCCAATGCCCTCTTCCTTCACGTCACAAATGTGATATCCCCCATCCCACATCGGAAATATGTGGGAATTGAGTGTGATATATAGAAGGCCCATACACTCCTACTAAGCATCAAATCATCCATTGGACTTTTGGAGGCCTATGATGGGCTGTGGTTGACCCAATTGAGGAGATGCTTGGTGGGCTAGTGTGTGGTACCTATGTGGCGGGTCGGGCTTGCGGGCTCGGGTCGTTACAAATGGTATCAGAGCGGAACCCCGGCCTTAAGGCTTGCGAGCTAGCCCGGGGGTACGATCTGGGTATTGATTGACCTTGCCAGGGACGGCAAGGGTTTTAGTGGGGGAGATTGTGATATCCCCCATCCCACATCGGAAATATGTAGGAATTGAGTGTGATATATAGAAGGCCCATACACTCCTACTAAGCATCAAATCATCCATTGGACTTTTGGAGACCTGTGATGGGCTGTGGATGACCCAATTGAGGAGATGCTTGGTGGGCTAGTGTGTGGTACCTATGTCGCGGGTCGGGCTTGCGGGCTCGGGTCGTTACAAATACCGAGCTGGGAATAGTGTTTCATGCGATTGATGAAATCCTAGATGCCATATGAATTGGATATTGATTCTTGATTGAAGATGTTAATAGTTGGGACGGAAAAGTTAGTGTTTTCATTAGGATTATGATGGAAAAGAAAGTATGACCTTAAGGAAATTATTGGAAGGTTAGAAAACTAACTTGAAAGATTGTAATAAGTACTTGAAAGACCTTGGAAGTTAGAAAGTTAACGAGAAGAGGGATGATTAAGAGATTTCAGTTAATTTCCTAACGAAAAGGATTAAACTGATAAAGTTCAAAGTTAAAAGAGTTAAAAAGGAAATCTTTGAAGTTAAAAGGGGTCTAGGTGCTTATACAGAAACTTGGGGAACCTTTACGAATAAAACCAAAGTTAAAGGACCTTCCTACAATTAAATGAAAGTCGAAGGACCAATCTGTAATTAATCCAAAGTTAAGGGATCAATTTGTAATTAATCCAAAGTTGAAAGATCAAATTGTAATTAATCCAAAGTTGAAGGACTCATTAACAATTATAAGTAAAGTTGAAGGGCTGACTTGTAAATCAAAAGTCAGGGATTTAAACGTAAGTAAAGGAGTAAAGAAGTAAGAACACGTCTCTAAGTTAACTAAGTCGAAGTAGTTAACATCATACGAGAGTACTAAAGTAAACTATTCAATGCTTTGTAGATTCGCACAAGGAGAGCATTGCAAGGAAAAGCAATCAAGGTAAGGGATTACGTTCCTTACAGTATTTGAACTCCTGTTTATTGGAATTCTATATTCTTTCTATAAGTTAGCTATCAGTATGGCATGATAGTATTTGAATAAACTCCGCGTTATTGAACGTTCTTTGAAAGAATCCGTACTTAGTGATGTCCCCATTGATCTACTAAGTATCGAAGTTTGAAACTTGTTATCACATACTTGTACCTTGGTATGTTCTCATTTTAACTTGTAAGTTAACCACTTACTTGTTAGAGTGGCCAATGTCCAGTTAGAAAAGACATTGACGGACAGTCCAGTTAGAAAAGACTCGTCCTTAAACTAGGGATTGCATGAGTGATCACATGCCTTCTCTCAGGAATTGTCTGATTACAAGGATGATTCTAGACCCCGAGCATATATGTGTGGATACCATATATGTTACGACCCACACTATTGGCTTGGAAAAGCTAGGTGTACAAATTGTACCTTTGGCATTGAGGTCATAATGTACGTTACCCCCGGAATTGACGGAACTTGAATGAATCCCTTTGGATTGTAGTGCCATAATCATTTGAAAGTAAAAATCTTAAAAGTAATACGACTGTATTGTTCTGCAGTCTTGAATCAAAAAGTAACTGAACCAATCTTTGTAAAAGTTATTCATGGTATAGTCATTATGAGTTTGTAGTGATGCCGTGTGGGTTGACTAACGCACCGGCAGCGTTTGGAACTTAAGAATAGGATATTTCAGAAGTTCTGGATAAGTGTGTGATTGTATTCATTGATGATATCTTGGTGTATTCGAGGACCAAGGAAGAACATGAAGAGCATTAAGGTTAGTACTGCAGATTTTAAGAGAGCAGAAGTTATATGCTAAATTCAAGAAGTGTGAATTCTGGTTGGAGGAAGTAGCATTCTTAGGACATGTGGTGTCAAAGGATGGGATTGCCGTGGATCCGACAAAGGTGGAGGCAATAATGGATTGGGAAAGACCGACTACAGTAACCGAAATAAGGAGTTTCTTGGGTTTAGCTGGTTACTATAGAAGGTTCGTAGAGGGATTTTCGAAGTTATCAGGACCATTGACGAAGCTGACACAGAAATCAGCCAAGTTCGTTTGGTCAGAAGAATGTGGGAAAAGTTTTCAAGAATTGAAGAATAGATTAGTATCTGCACCAGTATTAACACTACCGACAGGAACGGAAGGTTTTGTTATCTACAGTGATGCGTCATTGAAAGGATTAGGTTGTGTACTGATGCAAAATGAGAAGGTGATAGCATATGCATCTATCTAGGCAGTTGAAAGTACATGAAAGGAATTACCCGACCCATGATTTGGAGTTAGCAGCAGTAGTGTTTGCTTTGAAAATTTGGAGACATTATCTGTATGGCGTGAAATGTCAGATTTTTACAGATCACAAGAGCCTTAAGTATATCTTCACGTAGAAGGAATTGAATATGAGACAACGGAGGTGGCTAGAACTTCTCAAGGACTACGACGGTGAAATATTGTATCATCCTGGGAAGGCCAACAAGGTGGCAGATGCCTTAAGTAGGAAGAATCACGGAATGTTGGCGACGTTGATCTCTAAGGGGGTAAGCAGATGGAAGGATGTCAAGGAGATGAACTTGATAGTAACAGTAAGCGGATACTTGGCTCGACTGACGTTACGACCTGCATTATTGGGCAGAATTAAAGGGGCACAAGAGTTAGACGAGGAGAGAGAAGCTCTAATCGGAAAAGGGCAAGCAAAGGATCTTCACATGGGCGAAGATGGAATTCTGAGATACAAAAAGAGAGTATGGGTGCCAAATAATGATGAAATTAAGAGAGAGATACTAAGAGAAGCTCATTGCTCAAAGTTCTCTATACATCCGGGGAGTACTAAAATGTATAGGGATCTAAAGGAGTCCTACTGGTGGAATAATATGAAGAATGATGTGGCGGAGTATGTGCATAGATGTTTGACGTGTCAACAAGTTAAGAGTGAACATCAGAAGCCAGCAGGGTTACTGCAATCATTACCAATTCCCGAATGGAAGTGGGAGAATATTGCTATGGATTTCGTAAGTGGGTTGCCAAAGACGGCAGGGAAGTATGACGCTATATGGGTTATCGTAGACCGATTGACTAAGTCAGCACATTTTTTGGCAATCAAGAAGACTGATTTGTTGGAGAAGTTGGCCAAGTTGTATATCGACGAGATAGTAAGGTTACATGGAATCCCGGTCACAATCGTGTCTGATCGAGATGCTAGGTTCACTTCTAAATTTTGGAACAGCCTACAGGAAGCATTGGGAACAGAATTGACCATGAGTATGGCGTTTCATCCACAGACAGATGGACAGTCGGAAAGGACTATCCAGACACTAGAAGACATGCTGAGGGCTACTTCGTTAGATTGGCCAAACGCATGGGACGAACACTTACCGTTAGTGGAATTCGCATACAACAACAGCTTCCATGCCAGTATTGGGATGGCACCATACGAAGCATTGTATGGGAGGAAGTGTAGATCACCGGCGTGTTGGGACGAGGTTGGTGAGAGAAAGTTAAGTGGACCCGAACTGGTACAAGTCACGGCAGATAAGGTACAACAAATTCGGAAATGGCTACAAACTGCGCAGAGTAGGCAGAAATCTTACGCAGATAACAGAAGGCGGGGAACTAGAATTTCAGCCAGGAGATCGAGTATTCCTTAAGATATCACCAACGAAAGGAGTTATGCGTTTCGGAATTAAAGGAAAGCTAAGTCCACGATATGTGGGGCCATTCGAAATTCTCGACAAAATCGGAGAAGTGGCTTATCGACTGGCGTTACCGCCAGTGTTAGCTGGAGTACATAATGTGTTTCATGTCTCCATGCTAAGGAAGTATATTCACGATCCGAGTCATGTGATCGAGTACAAACAGTTAAGAGTTTGGGCAGATTTGTCGTACGATGAACGACCAATCAAAATCGTCGACAGAAAAGACGAGATTGTAAGAAAGCGTGCGGTTTCCTATGTGAAAGTGCAATGGAGTAACCACACAGAAAGAGAAGCTACATGTGAACTAGAAAGTGAAATGCGTGAATTATACCCGGACATCTTCTCAGATTAAGACGGGTGAAAGTTTGAGGACAAACTTCTTTTAAGGGGGTAAGAATGTAATACCCAATTTTTTTTAATTATTTAATTGATTTAAATTATTTTAATTAAAATAATAATTAAAGTTAATAAGTAATTAAGGAGGTGGGTTAAGTAGTAAAGGGTTGGACTGAATTGGAATGGGCTCAAGTGGGTTAGCCCGAAGTTAAAACAATAGGTTAAGCCCAACTAACAATTACCCAAAATATAAAAACCTTGAGTTAGTGAATTAGGTTTTAATCCTTTTTACCAAAAACAACAAAACCCTAAATCCCCCACCACCAAGAAACAGCCGCCGGCCAAGAGGGAGAAGAGGGAGGAAATTTTCGATCTCTTTGGAAGTCTAATCCGATCATTCTCAAGGTAATGTCAAACCCCATCTTCTAAAATTCATTTCGTTGGATTTGGATGAGTAAATCTTAACCTATGCATGTTTAAAGGAAATAATAATTAGGTTTTGCATGCTAGTAAATTAATGGTGGAAATTTTAATGGTAAAGCTTAGCTTTATTTTAAGTTTGATTCTATGATCATAAAAGGGATGAATTCATATTTTTAATAATGTATGGGAATAGTAATCTGAGTTTAAGAATGCTGTGAATAGTAATCTGCGATGAATAGTAACTTACGCTGTGAATAGTAAACTGAGTTTAAAAAGCTGTGAATAGTAATCTGCGATGAATAGTAATTTACGCTGTGAATAGTGAACCGAGCTGGGAATAGTGTTTCATGCGATTGATGAAATCCTAGATGCCATATGAATTGGATATTGATTCTTGATTGAAGATGTTAATAGTTGGGACGGAAAGTTAGTGTTTTCATTAGGATTATGATGGAAAGAAAGTATGACCTTAAGGAGTTATTGGAAGGTTAGAAAACTAACTTGAAAGATTGTAATAAGTACTTGAAAGACCTTGGAAGTTAGAAAGTTAACGAGAAGAGGGTGATTAAGGATTTTCAGTTAATTTCCTAACGAAAAGGATTAAACTGATAAAGTTCAAAGTTAAAAGAGTTAAAAAGGAAATCTTTGAAGTTAAAAGGGGTCTAGGTTGCTTATACAGAAACTTGGGGAACCTTTACGAATAAAACCAAAGTTAAAGGACCTTCCTACAATTAAATGAAAGTCGAAGGACCAATCTGTAATTAATCCAAAGTTTAAGGGATCAATTTGTAATTAATCCAAAGTTGAAGGATCAAATTGTAATTAATCCAAAGTTGAAGGACTCATTAACAATTATAAGTAAAGTTGAAGGGCTGACTTGTAAATCAAAAGTCAGGGATTTAAACGTAAGTAAAAGGAGTAAAGAAGTAAGAACACGTCTCTAAGTTAACTAAGTCGAAGTAGTTAACATCATACGAGAGTACTAAAGTAAACTATTCAATGCTTTGTAGATTCGCACAAGGAGAGCATTGCAAGGAAAAGCAATCAAGGTAAGGGATTACGTTCCTTACAGTATTTGAACTCCTGTTTATGGAATTCTATATTCTTTCTATAAGTTTAGCTATCAGTATGGCATGATAGTATTCGAATAAACTCCGCGTTATTGAACGTTCTTTGAAAGAATCCGTACTTAGTGATGTCCCCATTGATCTACTAAGTATCGAAGTTTGAAACTTGTTATCACATACTTGTACCTTGGTGTGTTCTCATTTTAACTTGTAAGTTAACCACTTACTTGTTAGAGTGGCCAATGTCCAGTTAGAAAAGACATTGACGGACAGTCCAGTTAGAAAAGACTCGTCCTAAACTAGGGATTGCATGAGTGATCACATGCCTTCTCTCAGGAATTGTCTGATTACAAGGATGATTCTAGACCCCGAGCATATATGTGTGGATACCATATATGTTACGACCCACACTATTGGCTTGGAAAAGCTAGGTGTACAAATTGTACCTTTGGCATTGTGGATACCATATATGTTACGACCCACAACGTTTTCAAAAATGTTGCGTAATTTTATACAACAATTTTAAAAACGTTGTCGTACCTATAGCACAACGTTTTGATAAATGTTGTCTTTGTTTTCACAACGTTTACAAGAAACGTTGTAAATAGCTTTATTTTACAAAAAAAAAAATAATAATAATAAAATAAAATCCACACCCACTAATTCACCTATGCACCTGCTTCAATATATTTATTTCATGTTCACTTCTCTAATTAATTTCACATCCAATTTTCACAGCGAAATAAAATTGTAACTAATATATACATTGAACATATCTACTACAAAACACATATATTCTCCAAATAAGAAACTGTCCCTAATCTACAAAATGTCAGGAAATTTGATTATGCTACAAAGACAACCGGTAAGGTAATTCACAATGGCTCAGAGTTCAATTCTTCTGTGCCGTGGAGGGAAAAAATGAAATAGATCTTATAATTGAAAAGTGAAAAATGACAGTTCACTGAGGCAATTTGAAAACCGATCAGACCTTTGGAGAAGAAGTCTTTTTTGCTAGCAAAACTCATTACACCACACTAAAAGCTGTCTCCCATACAAAACCATCATATCATCAGACAAAACAAACTCATGTTAGAGGTCTGTTATTTTTAAGCAAATAACAAAATTCTCCAATCACAAAAACACAAAGTATGAGTACTACCTCAAGATAAGTGTATGCAGTAAATTCCAACAATCCAGTAAAAGATTCTGCAAATAATTTAATATCACCCAAAACATCATCTTGTTCACTTGTCTTTCATGCATACTGTTATGGTCTACACCTCATTAAATATGGCTTGATCATGTTGTAGAGAGCAAGCTATAATGAACTTTAATGAAAATTATACCTGTCCTTAAGTCTGGTAGCCACAGTAGATGCACCATGAATGGGTGGGTTAGAATACATTGGCCTGATAACCAGTTTCAGCTGGCTCTCACCTCTGCTTGCCGCATATGCGGTCTTGCAAACCTGTAATAGCATACATTGGACACAATATTATAGGGAAATGAGTAACATTCACTATATAATAATCCCATCAAGGCTTAAATTATGTATCCTACTCACCATGTCTCTACCGCCCCAACAATCATGGAAAAAATAACCATCCTAAAATAAAGTAATTTTTTTTATTGATTCACCATTAGTAATATTCTCATTAAAAGTTTTTAGTTTTTCTAAAAAATAACCTATTTTTCCATAAAGCTTTAGTCAAAGTATAATTAATTTGTTGACTTTGTAGATTAAAGAGGGACGGAGTGGTATATCACATGAATACTCATTGATATTTTATCATTCAGAAATTCCACTAGCGAATCCCTACAAAGTTCAAACAAACATGCTACAATATGAGTGAGGTAATAAATACAGATATAATGATTTCACAAGAATCGAAAGACAATACTCCCTCCGCCCCATCCGAAATATGATTTTGGTAGCTTTTTTTATACTTTGACCATGTAATTTAAGTAAGAAATAATTATCCTAATATAAATTTAAAAATTGTTATTGAGTGTATTATTAATTGTGATACAATAACAATTTTTAAATTTTTATTTGGATTATTATATTTTCTTCAAAAGACTTGGTCAAAGTAAAGTCAAGTACCAAAATCCTATTTCGAGCGGAACGGAGGGAGTACATTGTAGTTCATTTTCAAGAAGATACAAGCGAGTAAAGCATCATCCAAAAAGGGTCGAATTGTCAAATGAACTTTCTTTTCAGAATGAAGCAAGTAACTTTAAAAAATGTGATGATTGAAACATACAACTTAAAACAGACTCAGATAAGGGAATCAACTAAGCCATCAAATAGCAAAAAAAAAAAAAAAAAAAAAGATAAGTATATGGCAAACAGAAGTCTGTTACCTTTATTTCAGTTACAGCTTCTCTTCAAGATGCTTGTGAGAATCTATTCACATAAATCACCTGTTGGCCGACAAAGAAGAAAAGAGACAAATACATGAGCACCAAGTCTAGAAATTGCTTGCATTAGGATTGTGATGACAGAAAATTATCCAAAAAAGTATACTACACAAACAAAGAAGACTAGCAAGGGAATAAGACATTACCTGCATTGCTCTGATAATGGTTCCATCAAAGGGCATTAAAGATTACTTCAAAATTACAGTAATCCAAAATCAAAGTATTATTAACCAAACAACAATTAATCTTATCTGCGTATCTGACTTGAAGCTAACATAAAAAGTGTCTAAATGTTCAATTTTGTATCTTTCCACTAACTGTCATTTTTCAAATCACTTTTATGCACCTATTTCATTACTATTAATATTCCATTACCAAGCTAATGTCTCTTTCTTCAGTCTCTTTGCTCTTTTTTTTTGTCCGTTTGATTGTTCTTTCAAGCTTGCTTATTGCCCATGATCCCTATAAGATTCTATTTCTGAAAGCTTTACTTTAGATTCAAATATGTCCATGTTGCTGTTTTTTTTTTTTTTTATCAATTCGTTATTTTAGAGACAGAACAAACAGATTTGGTTGGTGGCATTGTTGTTGTGTTTATATAAAAGAAAATAAAAAAATAAATAAAAGGAGATAAAGTAGGGGAAAGGGGTGAGTAGGGGAAGGGGGTGGGGTTCAAGATCGTAAGGTTGCTTAAAAATGTTTACTCCTTTTTTTAGTAGATTGACTTCAACTTTCTTGATGAAAAACTGCTGGGTTCTTGGAAAATATCCATCAGGGAGTTTTGATTTATGTTCTTTTTATTGAGAGTCGTTAATGTGATATATCGGTTTAGGTTGATTTTTGTATGCACCTTCACAGAGAATATAAAGCAAAAGCTCAAGAGGTCTTGGCGATTTTGTAACCAAGGGAAAAAGGCGGTGGTAGGGCCGTAGGGAGGACAAGGCCAAGAGAGCCGAATATAGTGGTGGCTGCCATAGGGAGAAGGGAAGAAGGATGGAAATTAAAAAACTGGCAAGAGGAATAGTAGTGATGGCCAATGGTGGAAGGGAAGTACAAGATTTCACATTGGGGATAAGTTCAAGTACAAGTTGAGTATGATTATGAGTTGGGATATGGGTGCGATTACACTTTAAGTAGGTGCTTCCTCCATAATTCTTTAGTGATAAAAAATAACATGCATGCGTTGTAGTGTGAGGTAGTAGATGTTAACTTGCTTGGGCTAAGGCCGCTAAGTGTACAAAAAGATAGCAAAGGTGGTGGCGTGGTGTTGTTTGGTAGGGTAGGGTCAAGTTGCGGTTGGTGTTTGATTTTTGGTTATTTTTGGTGAGGGGCGTGGAATTGGTTATATTGTCACCGTGCCATCGGCACGGGTATGAGTACTAGTTCAAGTACAAATTGGATTTGGATTGAAGAGTTGTATTTTAGATTAATCTTATATATTGTCAGGGGATCTTCTTAATTTTAATATATTACTCCCTCCGTCCCAAAAGTGATCTTCCTACTTTTTTTGTCAACGCGGAGGTACTTTGGGCAATAATTTAATTATCCAAAAATTATTGCTCAACGTACCTTCGT
>JAOWBW010000537.1:848044-883829 GCA_026119855.1 Campanula takesimana
CCCCAAAAATTTCTGCAAAGCTATTCCATTATGAAATGATAATACTGCTACTGATTCAAGCAGAATGTATGAAGGAGTTGAATCGATTTACTAAGCTATTCCTTTATGAAATGATAATACTGCTATTGTTACTCCTCTGGTCCAAATATATATTGCGCTTTTGGACAAATTTTTTTGGTTTAAATATAACCGTCACTTTTAGGTCAAAAGCATTAGAATTCCTAATCTACCCTTATATTGAAACTTGTTTCACTTTATTAATTGGTTTAGTGAGTGGAGTAATTTGGAAGGGAGGGACAATAATGGGAGTAAATATGGAACTTCATAATTAAGTTGTAGTAATATGCTTCTAAAACCTTTGAAAAGTTTAAAAGCGACAACTATTTTGGACCGGAGGGAGTAGTTCATAGAATTACGTTCAATAGCTGTGGGTTACTCTGGCACAATTGTGATATGTCAGAGCGGGAGCATGTAGATAAGTAATATCCATGTTTTATATTGCTTTTTATCTGGGTTTTGTACTGCCTTGGGCACTTTCTTTATTCACCAGTCTTTTATCTTCTTCCTAACTACTTGTTCTCTTGTCTTTATTTATCAGTTTTTCCTTGCATGTGAAATAGAAAAACCTTTCTGTACTGCTATGTGTGTGAATATTTAAACAGCTCTTAGTTAGTCATTTATGTTTGAAACCTCATGCAAGGGATCGTATGTGTTCTTACTGTTTGCGTTTTCCATTAAATTTATTACCTTTACCCATTATCTTAGTTGTTATGCATTTATAGTATTTCATGGCATTACTATGGGTATAAATGTAGTTAACACTAGGAAAAATTGGTGATCGGCTGATGGCTGAAGCTGAGACAAATCTTGCCATAAATGTGCTTCCTAGTTCGTCAGAATCATTCGATCGTTTCAAGGGAGGGGAGAGCTTCAACTAGGTACTTTCTTTCTTAATACTCCCTCTGTTTCGTTGTTACTACGAATGAACTTTGAGCACATAATTTAGACTACTTTTTATTATTCTAATGAAAATTTACAACTTGTTGTTGGTTTACCAGTATAAATACTATCAATACCAACTTTTGGATTTTCATACATAAAGATAAATACTCTCAGTACCATCTTTTAGATTTTTCATAAAGATAATTAAAAGTAACTTAAATTATTGCTGAAGTTCATTCAAACTAACAATGAAAAAAGAGGACTAACTTTCCGGGCAGACGGAGTACTTGTACTAGCCAGCGTACTTTCTCTATGAGAGGTCATTTGTAGCAGACGGTGTAAACTTTATGTTATTGTGACCCAAGCAATTCTTTCATTCTTTTAGATCTTGGATAAGTAGCCACTTAAGGTAACTTCTGTCTTTCACACATCAGGTATCTTACTCGAGAACATGAGGCGTGAAAAGTTTGAGCTATCTGTTTCTCCACCTAAAGTCATGTGAGATTTCTGGACCACGATCTTTATGCCATTCTTCTGATTGCTTGCTTGTAGACAATAGGCCAGCGTTTTCATTTATGTTATGTGTGGTAATTGTGGAGATTATGCGTTGGGTTGTTTATTTATTTAGCTATTGTTTCTTTTGGCTTCAAAATCTCTTTGATAACTGTCTCCATTTCCTTGCCTCATTGTTGTGTAGTGGTTTCTAGGTGTGAGCATAGAGGGGTTAACTATGGATTTTCAATGGGAGTGTAGGAGGATGATGTTAGCATGTTTCTTTTTAGTGTGGAGAGGGTACAAAGCAGCAGCATCATATGGGTGTTAGGCTTATCAAGGACCTACTTATAATCCACTTAAAGCTCTGATCTTAAGGAGTTTTTTGATTTCCCAAGGAAGAAACAAGGCGAAAGGGAGAAATGATTGGAGAGACGACCAACTTTGACAATACCGATTGCAGAAACTTCATTTAATTCAATGTCTAGAGAAAGAATTTGAGATGTGAAACTTGTCAACGATTATTCGTTCTTAAGGTTATCGCACTGGCTCTGGGTGTAGAGTCCTTGCTCTTCGTATTGACTTTTACTGTCTTCGCGCAGAGAATAATGTTTTATGATAATGTGCAGTGTGTGTGATAATTGAGTTTCATGGAATAGATTATGGTTCTGCTTGATGTGTACTTTTGCTGCGATATGAGATGCTTTTTCTTTCCTCATGTTGATCTTTGTGGGGGCTTTTGGTCGAGTGACAATGATTTGCTGGTTTAGAACACCAGTTAGTCTTGTTCTGTTAATATCAACTTACGTACACCATGATAAATATATCAAGTCTGCTGTATAAAAATTTGGTTTTGATGATGTTCTAGCAAGAAATATTATTGTGGATTGTCAGGTACAAAATTGAGAATGGTGTAAAGCTTGAGCCGATTGAAGAAGTGACGATTGAGGTGAGACTTCAATTCAGTTGTATGTATTGTTGCTTCTCCCCATTAGATATGATTTTTTTTATTTTTTTTTTTTTAAAAAAACAAAAAAAAAATCACAATCTTTACCATTTGAATGTGAATGAGCACGTAGGGTTAGTTATGGAAGCCCTTTCTAATAGGCGAGCAGAGGTTACTGACATGGCCCCTGTCCCTGGAAATTTCAACAGGACTAGAATGACAATGACTTGTCCATCAAGGTTGGTGTTTTATTTTAGTCTCTTCCAGCAATTTTATATTACTCATCCTTTTCATATCTTAAAGAGGAAGTTATTGTCATCAGTGTTTATTGTGGCATTGATAACCATCTATGATTCTTTTTAGTTAAATGCCACCAAAGTGCTTTTATTATGTGCCATGGGCCACAATCAAGTGTGACACATGCCTTCTATCAGAATGCAGCAATGGTTATTACATTTCGATGCTCTCATCAATTCTAATTTTTTTTCAAGTTTTTGACTTGACTCTTTGCGTGCGGCCTCTTCTTTACCAAAAAACGGATGAAAAAAAGAAAAATAAAAGTGCCTGCTATTCCTTGTCTCTCTTCCAGCTATTTTGGACCTTAGGATTCGTGCACTCCAAGGTGTCGGAATCATGTTTGACTGAAAATATTGCTGAATACTCTCGACATATAAGTAGCATATGTATTAGAAATTTAGAGTCGCCCCCCCACTAAGGGAGCATATTTGATGTACAGAAGATGTATGAACACAAAGGGGGAGGAAACTTCCCAACGATTATTTCCTTTTTATTGGCTTGTTAGTTCCATATAGAAAAAATAAATCTTCATCATTCAACCCAGATTTTTGGTCAACTTTACTGGTATTAAACAGTCTACGAAAGCAAATACTCCTATGGAAGATAGTGTGGGTTAGAAAAAGTAAAAGGAGTGTCTCTAATCCCATTCCTTGTTAAAAAAAAAAAAAAAAAAAAAACTCAACAGTACTCTTATTTCTCTCACTTAGATAATTCCTATTCTTTTTTTTTGTGTGTGTGACTGCAGGGGGCTGGTTGGTTACAGGAGTGTGTTTAGCAGTGACACCCGTGGCACTGGATTTATGCATCGTGCATTCCTGGGTATGTTTTTCTCTCTGTTGTTACATTATTGATCACTTGTATTTGGCACTCGGTAAGAAATACTTAATGAAGTACTCTCGTTTATCAATGATTTTATGTTGAGGTGCAAAATTATTGATTGGGTATTAGTACTTGCATGTTTAATTATTTACACCAATTTACCATGTTTTTCAATATATGTTTCTACACTATAGTATATGATTTGTTTCTGTGAAATATGATTCAAGCTCATACTTGATATTGTTTGTCTACGCAGCTTATGAAAAATATCGCGGTCCACTTGGAAACGTGAGGAAAGGAGTATTGGTAAGTTATCTATTCGTTTAACTTGTGTTCAGTTTACTGGTGGGGACACAACTGAAGGAGTTGGCTGAAAATTAGTAAATTTATCAGGAAATTATTTCGCTCTGCGATAGTGTCATCGGTAAATATACACACGCGTATATATATGCATATATATATGTATGTATGTATTTATATATGTACGCTAAGGTCTTTGACATCCATATGTTTATTTATTGATTGATACTCCCTCCGTCCCGGAAAGATAAGTCGTACGTTAACTTTTATGGTCAACTCAATTAAACTTTGAACATAACTTTATAAAAATCTAGCTACCCTTCTGCAATTCTAAAATTGTTATTGATTCACCATTAGGAATGCTATCAATAACAATTTTTAGAATTGTATAGGAATAGTTAGGTTCTTATAAAATTATGGTCAAAGTTTGATTGAGTTTTTCTAACATTAGCTAGTACCAAGGGTAAAGTCGGACGATTATGAAATTAAAGTACCACTATGATCCACTTTTTTATCTGGGGTGCAAAGTGGGAATGGGTGTAAAGCTGAGGGGGTTAAACGTATTTTGGCCTATTAAGAAACAAAAGTTTGTTCATTAGGAATGAATTACATGCAGAAACACTTCTCATTACTTATTTTTATTTACTATGTGCATGCATTGTGGCTCTTAAGTTGCTAGTTTAGTACACACAAAAGACGAACACGTACATACACATATATGTATAAATGGTACAAATTAAAATTAACAAGAAAAGTCAATCAACTTCCTGTTTCTTGGTGCAAAGTCGATCATTTCCCATAAAACAAGAATCACAATATGCATTCACTCTCACCAATTAATGTAAAAAAAAAAAAAAACACCGAGATCTTGTATGTGTCGGTAACAAGTTGAAGTAAAAGTCACCCAAGTAAAACTCAATAGTATGGACGATAAGAGTATAAAGATTTAAATACTCCTCCAACTTCAGGTGTCCACTTTGACTTGGCAACATATCAAGAAAACACATTATGACCCATTTGAATATAAGAAATCAGTGGATATGCTTTAGATGTGGGTCCGCACAAAAAAATTGTGGACAGTGAACACAAGTGGTTCTATCAGTCCCAAAAAAGGAAAGTGGGCACTTATTTGTGGTCATTCCAGAAAGGACTAGTGGTTAGTATTTGTGATCAGAGTTTATAGCAAAGTACTCAGGTATAAACTAAATCAATACCACTACACGAATGATGCGCAAGGTATATGTATTGCTGGAGGTAATAATTGAACCCTATCGTACAATGCATGTATGTATCATATGATTTTGAGAACTATGTACTTTTAGTGTAGCTTTTAGGGCATAGTGTGTCATTCATCTAAATAAATAAAAAATGCTGAGTATCGAACCAAAAATTGTCATCCTGATTTCAAGAGTGTCCTTTTACAATTAACTATTATTTTCAGCAGTAACATTTTTCCCGTTCACATTATTTAGTAGAGGATTGAATTGAAGAATTTTGCATATATTGACCTATCAGTGCAATTTATTTTTTGTTGAACAGGTATCCATGGCCCGCGGAACTATTACAGCTTATGCGTTGATGAGTTTAGAACCTCGAGGAACTCTTTTTGTTTCACCTGGGATGGAGGTTGAACAATATTAACCTTTTCTGATTGGCTTTACTGATATACTCTTTTTGGTGTTTCTTTCTTGCTGTTGTGTGGAGTCTAACTTAGTTTGGTTACTTTCTTGTTACTCGATAGCTTTGTCATATATGCTGCCTTTTATTCCATTGGCCTCCCACTAGTACACCTTTAAAAAAGATTTAGTTTGATATACTAGTATGTCAAATCTTCATAAAATTGATACTTTCATTAATATTTTCCTTTTAATTAATATTTTCTCCTTGGAACGAAGGAAAGTAGAGTGCATGGGTTTTTCACCTTGTATTTCCAGTTTTTAGGGGAGTAAACCTCACGCCTAAAAGGGCTTAGAGAGACATTTTTGCTGATTTACGAGTATCCTTGACGCTTATATTTTCTTTATATTGTCCTTGTTTTCACATGATTCAAAATGTCCAATCGCGATGCCACTATTTTTCATTCATTTTAGAGTAATGTGTTTCTGGTGGTATGCAGTCATATGATGGCATGATTGTCGGTGAACACTCACGGGATACCGACTTAGATGTAAGATTTTTTTTTTTCTTCTCATTGTGGTGACCAGTCTGGATTTCATCAAGGTAACTGGTGAGACTTTTCATTGTATTGCAGGTTAACCCTGTACGGAATAAGGAACTTTCAAATATGAGGTCTACTGGGAAAGATGAGAATGTGAAGCTCTCACCCCCTCGCAGGGTACGTTTTCAACCAGTATTTACGGTTTTAGCTCTTACTTATTCAACATTCCCCCCGTCCCATTTATATTGGATACATTTGATATTTTTGGTCAACACGAGTGAACTTTGACCGAACATTATCAATTTAATCATCTTAATGAAATGTAGAAATTGTTATTGATAAATCTCTGTAACTTTTTTTTAGAATTTATTAGGATAATTAGATTGACATGAATGTTTGGCAAAGTTCAGTTTTTACCGAAAAAATCAAATATGTGGTCAATATAAATGGGACGGAGGTAGCGTGTCGGTTTTCTCTATGATGGCTGCCGTAAACAAGTGGTTCACATGCATATGTTGCTTCAGCACTTTATACCGAAACTTTGATGCATCAAATTTGGGAAGTATAGCTCTGCGCTTAGTTGCATACATTTTATATTTTTCATTTTCTTAGTATTATTGTTACTTTTTATGTGGACATTACATATGTCTGAATACATTTTGTGCAGATGACCTTGAAGAAGCTATTGGTTATGTGGCCTCTGATGAGCTCATTGAGGTAAGTTTGTGCATGTGCAAAAACTCACGTATCACTTAACAGCAGAGTAGTTTTTGGTTGAAATTTGGGGTAAATCCATAAAATTGGGGTGCTACTGCTGTGTGTTATTTCCTGTGTGTCAACTCTAAATGCCTGGAGGATCAGTTATTACCTGAGAGTGAATGGAATGCTTGATTTTCTGCTTGTGGCTGATTTGGGATGATAGAGTTTTGGATAATAGAGAGAAAACAAAAGATTATTGAACGCGGGTGGGGGGGGGGGGGGTGGGAGAGGGAGAGAGTTGATAGATTTGCTAGTGTTTCTCATCGAACCAGAGGCCGGTGGAGAAGACATTGGGAGCATAGTGGCAATGGAGCTGGATAAGCCAATCAATTCAGTGTTTGTTTGGTACAAACGAATCTTAAAAAAGAAAAATGCCCAAGTAATTAAGGTCCCACCATCTTCCTCACCACCCCCTATCATCACACCTTCTTAACACCATAACCACCACTATCTAACACCCACCACCACAACACCACACCGCACTACCAGCAGCAAACACCAACCACCACCAGCAGCAACCACCACCACGATCACCACCAGCCACCACCCACGATCACCACCTTCTAACAACCGCTGCGTAGATACCATTATCACTGGCATCCAACATAGTACCCACCACCTTCAAAATTCAAAATGGCGAACATACACAAACAAAAATCAAAATTCAAGAAGGCGAACACACACAAACAAAACCCTGTTTTTAAATTTGGCTTTATAATCAAATTTAAAAACCGAAAATCAGAAATCAAAATACACATGAAATCAAACAAGACGCACATACACAGCCGAAAATCACATGAAATCGAAATAAGTTGTTGAGTACACCGTTGGGAGATTGGGAAGTCGTGGAAAGGGGAAGGGAATCGGATTTGGTGGGGAAAAAGAGGATCGACAAGGAGAGAGGAAGGGGAAGGGGAAGGAAATTGGGGATGGAGAGTAAGAAGAGTAAGAAGAGGAGAGAGATGGAGAGGCTCGGCTTCTTCAACTGAGTGATTGCCGGACAGAGAGGAGAGAGGTGAAGGGGAAGGGAATCTGAGAAGGAGAGGAAGAAGAGGAGAGAGATTGACGGTGAGGAGAGCGATGGAGTTCAAATGAGTCCGACCGGAGAGGAGGGAGGCGTGAAGGGGTTGGGGAAACGACTGGTTTATAGGTTTTTGTTTTTGGGTATATAATATAATAATAAACCCCTCCATTTTATGGAAATGATTTTTAGTAACCAATGTTTGATATTATACACATTCAACCCTTTATACTTACATTTAACCCCTTATGCTTCCACCTAAGCAAATTTCCACGATGTGTGATGCCAAATAAGCACACAATGCCACACCAGTATGCCACATCAACGGGTTTAACTGTCAATTGGACGGTCAATAGACGGAAGGATCACATAATCAATGAAAAGATGAGTTCAGTGACTTCTAAGTTTAAAAAATTAGTTGAGTGAAAAAAAGGTTAAATGACAACTAGTTCAAGGAAGAAAAAGGTACTTTCTCGATTCTTCTTTCAATTAGTTTAAAGTAAATATTTGGATTTATAAATCTAGAATCGGATTAAAAGTTTATTTTGCTAATTTGATTGCAGCACAATCCTACATTTATTTCATAATTTCTTTAAAGAAGGTAAATAGGGTCAACATATACTTAATTTGATTAAAATAAGTGACTTTATAAGCTTTTTGTTACTTTATCCTTAGCATCTTAATAAAATTATAGGAAAAGAAGATGCACACACTATGCATGTGGTCTTTTCCAAAAACGAATTGTTAATTTACATGAAATAATTATGTCCTAAAATTAACTTGACTAAAATGCCAATTCAGTTCAGCCTCAACACATCATTTTTATTTAACGGGGATTAACTTGACCCATGATCCATGACTAAGGGAGTGGGGGGTATTTATGTTCACCCTTGAAATCCACCCTTTCAAGTCTGTTCAGAAATTTGTTGCATGCATGTTTGTTTTGGAGTCTACTTACAAGTATTCCCTCCCTCCCATAATAAATGTTGCAGTAGACTTGTCAACGTTTTTAATAAATGTGTTGGAACTTATTTGCATATTGCTTGTACAATGGTAAGATTGCAATAAGACACTTTCCTTTTTAGAAATGTGACATTTATTTTGGGAAGGTTTGAAAAGGAAAGTGTTGACATATTTACTATGGGACGGAGAGAGTATATCTCAAGTATCTTTTATTGTTGATCAGGTTACCCCTAATCACATTCGATTAAGAAAGAAATACCTGGATTCAAACAAGCGGAAGACGATGAGTAAGAAGCCAAAAGAGTGAAGCAGTCGACCTTGACCCCGTCAAGACCAAGGGACTGTTGCCTGATTACCGAGAGTAACATTTTTGCAACTTATACCCATTTTTTTTTTTAATATAGATAGCATATAATAGATCTTCATTGACTGGCCTCGACCCTTTAAGCTACAAGGCCATTGGGTCTATACATATTTAGTTTCAGATCATACGGGAGGGTTCGATGCACAATAATCTATTTGGCAACATATATTTTTAAGAATTTTTAGGGTTTAGGGTACCATAATGAGGCTTGATGTATCATTGGCTATTTATTTATAAATCTGTAATAATATCCTGCATCTTTTCTTGATGCATCTTGTATTGTCTGCATAATTATTGATCCTATATTTAACCATATTGAAGTATTCTGCCTTAATGCACATACTATACACATGAATTTTCCCACCTTTTTAGCTAGTTTTACTTCAGAAGGCTTTGTTTTATGCAATCTCAAAACCTCAATAGGTTCTTATTTTGAGGGAGATAGTGGAATGTCACTTTTGTAATTGCACTATTAACTTCTCCAGGTGTCATGATTTTTTATTTATTTACGGTCTATCGACTTTTTAAACCTTCGTACTTTGATTTGATTTGATGAAGCTTCGGTTTTAACCACCCTTGTTTTATTTTAGCAATTTTAACCATCGTACTTTAGATAAGCAACTATCGTACTTTGAATTTTTGGGGATAATGAATGCGTATCTAAAAAAAAGTATGAGGGTTTAAAATGTCAATAGGCATTTATTTATTTATTTGTGGGATACGGTCCTAGATTTCCTATTTCTTCAAACTCTGATTAATGATCAACTCAGAAACCCTAAACACTTCTACTTTAATGATGTTCCTCTCTAAAACAGCTTATTATAAGCTGGCAATGCAAGCTTCGCACTCAGGTCAAAGTGTTTGTGGCATTTGCTTACTAGCAAATCAAACTTTAACACAATGTAAATAGAGGTAAATTTAATGTGCACAGAGTGATATACTAATTTGTGACTTTACTTTGCAATTTGAGAAAATTTTGAGGCATGAATAAGGCTTATCTGCCAAAAAATAACCAAAAAAAAATAAAAAATCTTTTAGTGAAATTTGTTAAAAACCGTGTTAAATGGTGTCATGTGTTGCTCACATGAAAAGCTATTGAAGGTAATTTTGTCACTTATATTTAGTGAATTATAAGTACACAATAGGGCCTCGAGTCCTCATAATTTGGTCAACTTACCCACCTTCGCTGCCCACTACCCACCGCCACCACCTACCTTTCCATTACCCACCACCACCACCACTAGCTGCATCAACGCTTCCACAACACAATTATCACTCCACTTCGGCCATCATCACCCACACCCCACCCACTACCAAAAACCAACACCTCCCATTCACTGGTTAAACGGTAATTATAGCGGTAGTGAGTTGGTGTGGCACTGGAGGTGATGGTGACGTTGGATGGTGGCAGTGGTTAAAGGTGGTGATGGTCGTAGTTGGGCGGTGTTAGAGATGGAAGTAATGGTGGCTTGTGCTGAGTTATAGAGGTGGGTGATTGTAGATGGTCGTAAGAAATTTTTGTTAGTGGTGGTGGGTGATGGCAGATGGTCGTAATAGGTTATTGTTAGTGGTGGTGGTTGATGGTGGCGGCAAGTGGCGGCATTGGGCGCTGATTATGGATGGAGGTGATGGGTGGTGGTCGTGATGGTCATAATGGGGTGTTTGTGGTAGATTTAAGTCCTAAATTAAATTGATCAAATAATGAAGACTTTTAGCTCTAGTTTGTGATTATAATTCATCCGATATGAAGTAATGAAGTTGCCTTCAACTGTTTCCACTTGAGCAGCAAACGACTTAACATTTTTTTTATTAAATTCATTAAGAAAAACTCTACTTTAAACGACTTAACATTTTTTTTATTAAATTCATTAAGAAAAACTTTACTTTGATCAAATTTTGCATTTCAAATTTAACGAGGAAGTCTCTTGTGAAACTGTCTCATGTATGAAACGAGTCTCGACGATGAGAGAAGAAATACGTTTGCCCCGCTCTGTCCATAGATTTCAAACATTTATTCCCTCTCAACGAAATACGTAAAACCGTATCACACAAGTTTCAGTCCAATATTAATACGGCTAAATGTACATTAGGTCTTAGGGGTTTTTCCCCAAGGGCCCTCCACACAGAAGTGTTATTCCGTTTTAAGGAGATGTCTTTTCTAAAGTACAAAAAAGGAGTTCTTAACAGATCATAATTCCCCAGACACCCCTCACCCTCCGTTGACCGGTCAAATACAACACAAAAATACTGAAACTACCCCTCTCCCTCAAACAAACCCTCGCCTCCCCTCCACACTCGTACCAAAACACGCACACACACACCGATCTCTCTCTCTCTCTTTCTCTCTCTGCCCTCTCAGGCTCCCCGTCTTCTCCGGCAACCGGCGGCTCCCCATCTTCTCCGGTGACTGACGATGTCTTCTACTCCCTTCGTCTCTCTCCAGATCCTCAAACACATACACACTCACACAATCTCTCTCTCTCTCTCTCTCTCTCTCTCTCTCTCTCTCTCTCTCAACCTTCTCCCTCTTTCCCTCTTCTCTGGCGACCGGCAGTTGTTGCCGTCTTTCTCATCTCCGATCCGACTGATCTAGCTCGAATGCTCTAGATCCGGCTTCGTTTCCATGTGCTTCACCGTCATCGCAACTCCGGCGAGTTTTCACGTCACAGATCGACCAGATCTGGTACCTAACGCCGATGTTTACACCGACGACATTTCAGATCAGTGTAGATTTAGAGCGCTTCTCTCGTCTCCGATCATGTACCTAACGCCGATGTTGTTGCTCTCTTCAACCAGTTACCTTCATCCCAGGCTTCATGTATGCTATTGGAGCATAAATGAACTCGATTCCATTACAACGATGACACGAAGCTAGTCTAGTTTGAATTCGGACTAAACCCCATAAGTTTTGGTTTAATTAATTTAATATACTATTAATCTGATCTCTATTTTCAATTTGGATTCTCTTTGTTTTGTAATTTGCTTGGGAAGTGGTAGAAGAGTAATGGGGCTGATTTTGCTTGGTTTTGTGTTCATTGAAAATGAAATGTGTGATTTGGTGTTTTTTGTTATCTGTTTACTTCGCAGGTATGAAACTTGTCAGTGAAGGGGTGTAGAACAATGTTGCAGCAACTATTTTCAAAGTGGAAGCATATATGCATATTGAAGAACAGGCCTATAGAAACCAAATCTAAGACACAACTTTAGCCTTGTTAGTAGTATCTGAATGTCCATGGTACTTGCTGAGCAAATTTTAATTATAAAATATGCTTTTTTGGACTGATAATTGAGTGTGTTTTGGATTGAGAAAAAATAATAATATTATTTTTATTTCATAAAAGTTGAAAAAATCGACTCTTATATGTTAATTATTGGTCTTATATGTCATTTATAAGAGTTTGACCGGGATTTGACCGAATAATATTATGCTTTTTTTTCTTAAAAGTTGAAAAAAGTGAGAAAATCGACTCTTATATGTTAATTGTTGGTCTTATATGTCAGTTATAAGAGTTTGACCGAGATTTGACCGAATAAAATTATTTTTTTTTCTTAAAGTTGAAAAAATCGACTCTTATATGTTAATTATTGGTCTTATATGTCATTTATAAGAGTTTGATCGGGATTTGACCGAATAAAATTATATATTTTTCTCAAAAGTTGAAAAAAATGAAAAAATCGACTCTTATATGTTAATTGTTGGTCTTATATGTCAGTTATAAGAGTTTGACCGAGATTTGACCGAATAATATTATTATTTTTTCTTAAAAGTTGAAAAAATTGACTCTTATATGTTAATTATTGGTCTTATATGTCATTTATAAGAGTTTGACCGTGATTTGACCGAATAATATTATGTTTTTTTCTTAAAAGTTGAAAAAACTGAAAAAAATCGACTCTTATATGTTAATTGTTGGTCTTATATGTCAGTTATAAGAGTTTGACCGAGATTTGACCGAATAATATTATTATTTTTTCTTAAAAAGTTGAAAAAAATCGACTCTTATATGTTAATTATTGGTCTTATATGTCATTTATAAGAGTTTGACCGGGATTTGACGGAATAAAATTATATATTTTCTCAAAAATTAAAAAAATCGACTCTTATATGTTAATTATTGGTCTTATATGTCAGTTATAAGAGTTTGACCGAGATTTAACCGAATAATATTATATTTTTTTTCCTAAAAGTTAAAAAATTGACTCTTATATATTAATTATTGGTCTTATATGCCATTTATAAGAGTTTGACTGTTGTTTGACCGAGTTTGACCATATTGACCAAATAATATTATTATTTTTCTAAAAAAATGATTTTTTTTTTTTTTTTTTTTTTTTTACTTTTATATGTTAATTATGTGTCAGTTATAAGAGTTTGGCTATGATTTGACCAAAAAGTAAGGGTGAGAGGAGATATGAGGGCATTTTAGTCATCTTGCATCTTTTTGCAAGTGAGTGGTGTCTCTGATATTAGTGATATGTTGATTCTTTATTTAGAATATAAGTTAGTAGTGAGGGGCCTAGAGTCCCAAGCCCTAGGTCTTATTTTAAAACTACCCCAACTAGGGTACACCGTACATACCATTTTTTAGAAAATCTGACGGGCACTAGTAAAATAAGAAAAACATGAAAAGAAAAAACTTTGAATACATCTCCCTCTCCTGTCCGCTTTTCATAACGTCGCCTTTTCTCTCTCTCTCTCTCTCTCTCTCTCTCTACACATTTGGGGGAGATCTGTATGGTACAACTCTAGATCTGCGATTTCGTTTTCCAACCCCTCTTTTCTCTCTCCTCTCTCTCTCACGCACCATTAAAAGATGGGTGCGTACAGAGCCGACGACGATTACGATTACTTGTTCAAGGTTGTTCTGATCGGAGATTCCGGCGTCGGCAAATCTAACCTCCTCTCTAGATTCACCCGTAATGAGTTCAGCCTCGAGTCTAAATCCACCATTGGCGTTGAATTCGCCACTCGTAGCATCCGCGTCGATGATAAGGTCGTCAAAGCTCAGATTTGGGACACCGCCGGCCAGGAACGGTATTCTCCAGATCCCTCTCTCTCTCTCTCTCTCTATATATATATATATATATATATATATATATATATATATAATCGAAATTAATACACTCCGCAGTATGAACAATAGATTGGCATTGGTTGTTTTGAATTGATGTTTTTTTGATGGTTTAATAAATTGGCTGAGATGATGGTTAATTTGAGGGATCGGAAATGTGATTCGTGTTTCTTTTGGAAGTTATTGGTTTGGATAGATCCGTATTATATTGATGATTTATATAGATGATTTGACGTTAGGATAATTATGATATCAGATCTGGCCTTTGCGAATTATCTCACATTGATGTATATAATCATGTTCTTAGGCATATTGTTTTTAACGTGAATAGTGTAAATTGGTTATGTAACGCTTTTCTTAAGCATTAGGACAGAGTGTTAACCGCAACCTGTGTTAAAATTTCCTTGTGCTGTGAAAGTAAAATGATTCTGAAGAACCAAGGGGGGAGGTAAGAACGTGTAACAATGTAAGGGTCTTCAGAGACATAGACCGCAATCCTATCATTTATGAAAAAGGTTGGAAATGAGAATGTTATGTAGGTTTTTGTTTCCCATAAAGTGGAAGTTATGATCCGATGACTTGATGAGATGGGTCCTTCCCGAGTAACTCCTAATTTCCTTTTGTTTTTACGATTACTTACCCTAGTCATGTTATGGATTTGTAGGTTGTTGTGTCCACATGCATAATGTTATTGCATATTGCTTCCATCCGCCACGCGTCCAATAATTACATTGATGAGCTATGGTATTAGCTTTTGTTGTAAATTTGTTCAAGTAGATGAAGCTTGTAAAAGCAACCAGGTCCTATCAGATTACTTCCACCTACTAAGTTTTTAGTAATTGCATTTGGTGAGCTGTTGAATGAGCTGAATTAGTAAATTTGTGCAAGTAGAAATGTGGCTTGTAAACTATGATGCTCGGACTCGTCATTTCACCCTGCCGCACCCGAGTCGGATTCTCGCAGGCGAGTCTTACACATGGCTATTTTGCACTACATTTAGTGTAAAATCTTTTATTTTCCCTCGGATACGTATCTGAAGGATACTCCTAGGTGAGTCCAAGTAACATAGCTTGTAAAAATAACCATGTCTTAATTATTCACTCTTTCCCTCCCAAAATAAATGTCGCATTTGGCTTGTCAACATTGGTAAAGATGGTGCTTTATTATCTCGTAATTGCTTGACAATGATAAAATTGCACAGAGTCTCTTTTTATTTAGAAAAGCTACATTTATTTTGGGACACACCAAAAAGCAAAGTGCTGCACTTATTTGGAACGGAGGGGGTACCTTTTGATTTTCTTTTTAAGTAATTTTTATTTCTTGTGTGCACTTAAATGTTATTGATCAGACAGATGATATGTGATGCTTCTGAACCCCTTTACCCTCCTGTCAGATACTCAGATCAGTGTTTGGCCTTCTTATATGGTTAAGACATTTTAATGCATAGGATCACCCTGTTTTTAGCTATTGTAGTTGTATCTGGCGTTGTTTAGTTTACCCCTTGATACAAGGTGAACCCATTTTTTATTTTATATTTCAAAAGAAAATAAAGAGTGCATTTTCTTTCTTGATGTTGTTATCTTTCAACTCATTTTGTATTCTCCTTTTTTTCAAGGTACCGAGCAATTACAAGTGCATACTATCGAGGAGCTGTAGGTGCATTGCTAGTCTATGATGTCACTCGACACGTGACATTTGAGAATGTAGAGAGGTGGTTAAAGGAGCTACGTGATCATACAGATTCAAACATTGTGATTATGCTTGTTGGCAACAAGGCAGATTTGCGTCATTTACGAGCTGTCTCAACCGAAGATGCCCAAGCATTTGCTGAAAGAGAGAAAACTTACTTTATGGAAACTTCCGCGCTCGAGTCTATGAATGTTGAAAACGCCTTCACTGAAGTACTTACTCAAATATATCATGTCGTAAGCAGAAAAGCTCTTGATATCGGAGAGGATCCAGCAGCCTTGCCAAAGGGTCAGACCATTAATGTTGGTGGCAAGGATGATGTATCAGCTGTGAAAAAGGTTGGATGCTGTTCTACTTAAAAAGAAAAAAAAAAGGTAAACCCCAGTTCAAATTCTTTGGTGATTTTCAATTATTACGAGAATGTTGGAAAATTTCAGTAAAAAAATTATTATAGTTGTAGATCGAGATGGATGGATTGTGTGATCGACCAAGTTTCAGTTTATGCCATGTTGAGATTTATGTGTCACTATAGTAAAATTTTCATAGTTCAGTGCCGAAATTACTTCCGAGTTGGGAACTATTTACATGCTTTCATTGTGTTCTTCCTTGTTATCATCTCTTTCATTTATCTCCCAAACTGTGTATTATTGTTGTTCTTAGCAATCACTTTAGCTTTTAGGTTTCATTTTGATTGCTTAGGATCAGTTTCCATTTTTGTCATATGATTGTTTAAAGATTTTTATTTGGAAATGTATTAAGATTAATTAATTGTACTATGACTGATTTCTTTTGTCTTGGAATTAAGAAGATTGCGTCATTAGTCATTGATTATACTTGTGTTATCATAATGAGGATCACTTAGAAATATTGATGAAGCTTGTCGACAATTGTTCCCCGTTAGTTATGAAACCAAAACTAGATTGCTGCCTTATAAAATTAGGGAATCTCAATCTATCATGCTCCTCCGTCTCAAAACAACTTGCATTAATTTCTTTTTTTTGGGGGGTTGTTCCATTGGTTAGTTCCACTTCCTAAAATGTCCAACGTAATTGTTTCTTTATTCACCTTACCCCACTTGTCATACTCACACACTTAAATTGTGAGTCCCACTCTTAAATCATCATACTCAACCATTTTTCCGCTCACAATGCAAATATATGCTGTCTTCTTAATTCCTGTGCAACTTCAAAATGGTGCAAGCTGTTTTGGGACGGAGGGAACTTAGTTAATACTGGTTCTGAAATCATCTCTTATGGGATTCATACTAAGGAGTAATTTTTGTACAAATTATGTTTTCTTTTTCTTTTTTTCTTCTAAAATGCTACTCCCATACTTTTCTTTGTTCTTCACCTTCTTAATCACTTTTACTAGCCGAATGATAACCCCAATCGATTTCGTGATGATTATTGAGGAAGAGCATTGTGCATATTATATGATCCCAGTGAAAGAACTTAATCCTGGTATTGTATATTGATGATATACTAGTTGTTGAGAATGACATGAAGATGCTAAATCTATATATATATATATATTAAAGTTGGTGAGGAGAGCTATGGTGTTGCCACATAGACAAGCCTTAGAGAAAGGTTGCATTTGGTGTTGCCACATCATTACCACTCTTATAAATAAGAGACTTTTCAAATTCTTTTTCTTAGCTAATAGTATTAGCTAAAAGTATTAGTTATTATATAGGGTAACTATTATAGTTAACTACTATTTAATTAATACTTATAATAGTAATAGTTACTATAATAGGTAACTATTATAATTAACTACTATAGTAAGTAATACTTATAATAGTAATAGTTACTATAATAGGTAACTATAATAGTTAACTATTATGTAACTATAATAGTTAACTATTATAGTTAACTATTACTTCCTACGTCCCAGAGCAAAAGTCCTACTTTCTCTTTTGGTACGTCCCAGAATACGAGTCTCTTTCCTAAAATGGCAAAAAATATTTATTATTCATCTCACTCATTTTCTCTCTTACTTTATTTCATACTCACAAAACCAATCAACTTATTATTCCCTCCCACTCATTCTCTCTCCTAATTTACTTTTACACTCACAACACTTACTTTACTTCCATCATTTCTTAATCTCCGTGCAAATGGGAGGTATACTCTTACTCCGGGACGGAGGGAATAATATTTAACTATTAACTAATACTATTAATAATATTAGTTAATTATAATAGTTAAATATAATTGTTAACTATAATAGTTACTATATAAGTTAATTATTATTATTAATAGTATTAGTTAATCATAATTGTTACGATATATATTAACTATTACTATTAATTATATTATTTAATCATAATACTTAATAGATATGTTAACTATTACTATTAATATCATTAAGATTTGGAAATAGTCACACAACAAACTTAAATGTACTTTTAAATCAATTAAAAACATATTTATTACAACTGTGTACAACCAAAGCTATGAAAATGTTTTGATTAATTTCAAATATACATATATTTTCAAATTAAATTATTATGTAAACTTATCGATTAAAAACATCAAAAAATGAAAATAAAAAAACATTAACGGAATAGATTCCCGTGCGGAGAACGGGTTACCTAGTGCAACTAAAGAGTGCTTGTCCACATCTTGGAGGTGAAAGACTTGAGTGAAACAAATTACCCCCTCCGTCCCAAAATGATCTTCACGTTTGACTATTCAAACCTTTTAAGGATATGAACATTTGCTTTACTAGCCATGTTGTGTTTATGCACATTTAAGCCTAAATTGTATAAATATGAAGAACTTTTTGGGACAATCAGAAATGGCAAATGAGAATATCATTTTGGGACGGATGGAGTATGTGCTTGGAGTTAAGCTCATTACGGGTTGTTCAAAGAAACACTTTGGTTTTGTTTCAAGAGACTTCATTAAGCGAGATATCGAATGTTTTGGTATGACTAACCCAAAATACGTCAAACACAACAATTGGAAAAGATGTTTTCTTTGAAGAAGATAAGAGAAAAATGGATAACACCCCTTATGCAGATATGATCGGGTCGTTGATATATGTATCTTTAACAAGTTTGAATAGTCAAATATGAAGTTCGTTTTTGGAGGAATATATTGCGTGATCAGCAATTGTTCAGGAAGTTGTATGGTTGAGGAGATTTTTGGAGCACATTAATGCCACACCCATTGTGATTGTCCAATGGTTATTCATATTGCAATAACATGACTCCTTTAAATTTTACCAGTAATAATTCTACCTAAATATAGCTGACCTTATGACCCAACCTTTGATCAACAAAACTTTTCAAAAGCACATGAGGTGTTTGGGGCTAGTACGATTTTATTGGTTATTTTTAACACTTTGTAGATTATCATATTTATTAGGGTAAATAACAAATAAGGCCGAATGTTTATGGAAAAGTACCAGTTTGGGGCTTGACTTCTAAATTTTAATGTTTAGTGTTTTAGGTGACAAATTTTGATCAAAACAATTTTTTAAAAGGAAATCGTTATAAAACTCAGTTAAGTTAAGTCACTTATACTCCTTACACATGATGGGATATTATGTTCAAAAATCAAAATGATGCTTTTTACCCCTTCCGTCCAATGAATGTTAGACGTTGTAATGAAATTGATCATGTGCATGTCATGTGAAGGCTATTTAGGTCATTCTCATTTTATTTTTTTTGTTTGTGACTAATTTATCACTCTTTAATATTAATTTTTCTTTTTACACATATATATAATGCTTATTAATATTAAAAAAATAAATTTAATAAAAAGTATTAATAATAAATTTAAAGTATGTAAATTAGAAAAAATATATATATATACTACCTCTGTTGCAAAATAAATGATCCAAAAAATTCAAATTTGATTATTGATAAATAGTTTTTTATTTAATTAATTTTTTTAAAAAAATAGTAATAGTGTAGTACAAGAAAATGGTTAATGACAATTTAGACCTTGAAATGATATATTATCCTTCCAATCGAACCCTGAAATATTTTTAATCGAACCCTGATTTTTTTTTTTTTGTTGTTACATCAGGCTCACGTTACAACCCCGCTTAGACTCCCACCCTAACTCTTCCTCCTCCAATTTCGACAAAATCTCTAACCTTTCTCCCTACTTACTCCGTAATAATTGCCCCCTCCCTCTACTTAGGGATGGCCAAACCGGACCGGAACCGGAAAACCGGACCGGAAAAGCCCGGAACCAGAGCAAACCGGGGAGTAAACCGGAACCGGAGTAACCGGAACCGTGGTAAGCGCGGGCCGGTTCAGGGTCACATATATGGCGAACCGGAACCGGACCGGAACCGGAACTGGAACCGGAACCGGATCGGCATTTTCATTAAAAATAAATAAAAATCCCTTATTTTTCAATAAATTTTAACATGTTTATTCATTAGAGTATTATAAAATAAAAATCTCTTGTCTTTTAATAAATTTTAACATGTTTATTAGTTATTGTATGATAAAATAAAAATAAAAAAAGGTAGCGTGGACTGAACCGGAACCGTACCGGAACCGGAACCGGTGTAAGCGCGGGCCGGTTCAAGGTCACATATATGTCGAACCGGAACCGGGCCCGGAACCGGTTTTGGTCATCCCTACCTCTACTTCTCGCCTATTCACACGAGACAGAAACTCCACATAGACATGTCCAAATAGAACCGAGAACCGACGGAACCGGCGGGTAGAACCGGAACCGAAAACCGGCGAGAACCAGGAACCGCCGGAACCGAGAACCGGGAACCGAGAACCGAACGGTTCTCTGCATCAGAGGACTTTAAAGATGTTTGATCGTTATGGTAGGTTGGCTGCTAGCTAATATATATACTGATATACATACTCCCTCCGTCCCAAAATACTTGTAGTTCTAAGATTTTCACACAAATTAAGAAAAAAAAATAATACATGTGTAATGAACTATATTACTCTTGGAACATTTCCAGTATCAAGACAATTTAATACTTTTACAATGACAACACTATCATAAATAAGGGTATATTTGATAAACAATGTCAAAAATGTATAGATAATAGCAAATCTACAAATATTTTGGGACAAACTTCAACTCCTTAAACTACAAGTATTTTGAAATGGCGGGAGTATTACATTTTAAACTACAAATATTTTGTGACGGAGGGAGTATTACATACTTATTAGATGGCGAGGTGGAACCGTCGGAATCGGAACCGGAACTGGCAGATAGAACCGAGAACCGGGAACCGGATTAAGATGTTCGAATACGGTTCCGGCCATTTGGGAACCGGGAACCGGAACCGGAACCGTTTGGACATGTCTAACTCCACACACCACCTTGTCTAATTCAGCCTCGAGGTGGTCTTGTGTGAGAATACCTAGATCCGTCTCATAGAAAAGACGGGGCGACCCATGACCCGTGTACAACATTCTTCGCGAAGCGTAGGATCCCAACCCATGCTCCACTCAAAATCTGCCACGTGGCACCGATCCATTGGCAAAAAAAAATCGTTTTTTTTTTTAATGTTTTTTTCGTTTCCCGAAAGTAATACTTAATACAGCTAAATGTAACAACTGTGTTACTTATAAAGTAACATTGTTTATAAGTAAACGTAACACCAGTTTTACAAAAAAAAAGAAGAAGCTTATTTTACTTATTTTTCAACTGTAATACTAATTATAAATACGTGTAACACTAACAATAACTAAATGTATTTATTGTTATACTGAAATGTAATAGTGTTTTTCTAGAATATTTTTTATTTTTTAGTATTTTGATTTTATTTTTTAAAAGAAAGTAACATTTGAAAAATAACAACTTATATACATGAATGTAATTATTGGTACAAGTAAATGTAACACTTTAGTAGATGAAATTATAACAGATTCCTATAGATAATGTAATACTTTTACATGTATCATGATAAATTAAACCCATTGTAACTTATTATTTGAAAACATATAGATATACTATTATATAAGTAAACGTAACTGTTTTACAATGTTATTATACAAGTAAAATGTAACATTCGTTTATAAAAATTGTTACTTTCTTATTTTTACAATGTTACTAACACAAGTGTTTTTTAGTTCTAAAGTGTAAATAGTTGAATTATTACTTTTCTATACATATGTGTTACAATTATGTATAAACACTGTTACATATAAATAACACGTTCGTTACATTTTAGTAGTAATAAGTATTACTTTTGGCAAACAAAAAAAACATAAAAAAACATTGTTACTTTTCTGTATATATGTATTACTTTTATGTATACAAACTATTACATATAAGTAATACGTTTGTTACATTTAGTTATAGTAACTATTACTTTTGACAAAAAAAAAAAAACAAAAAAATATATAAAAGCTAAAAAATAGAAAAAAAAAAGGTTTTATTTTTTTTGCCTGTGGGTCGTGGGTCATGGGTCATGGGTCCGGGCATGGTGTTATCATGCAAGTTTTTGTGTTCAGCCTCGGACCCATGACCATTGTCTCAAGTTTCTTCTCCGAACAAAACCCAGATGCAAACTGCCACTCCTTCTCCTAGATACTTGCTGCCCAAATTCCCGGTGTCCGATCTATAATTTTCTGGAATTCGGTATAAAAAATGCAATCGGGAGATGGGGTAAGAGGAATTCGGGGACATAACCAGCCAATAAGTTCGGTGGTGGCGGCGAACGTGGGAATGAGGCAATGGCGGAGCCACATGGGGGCAAGCAGGGGCAATTGCCCCCACTTGAGTTTGTTTGTTTGTTTTTTTTTTTTTTTTTTTTTTTTTTAACGACCATGATGACCACTTTGCTAGTATACTTTCCTTTTTCTTTTACTTTTAAATTTGCTTACTCCTGCTGTCTCAAAATGTTGTTTCCTAATTTTTTTGGTTAATTCAAACTTTGAGCAATAATTTTAATTTAATTCAGTTATCATAATAATAATCTATCAATAACAAATATCAAATTAAAATTACTGTTCAAAGTTCCTTCGCTCTAACATAAAAAAATGAACAATATTTTGAGACGGAGAGAATATTTTGCAGGCTGAAAAAGTCATTCACTCGGCTCTAACTAAGATGGTGCTTTACTTTACATGGGCCACCATTATGATCTTGTCGATTGAATCATCAATCGACAAGATCAATTGGAGGAATAGTATTTTATTCTTTGGCAGATCAAGATGAAGGCCCTGAAGTTTGCGTGCAGTACTGTAGACACCCCGATCTCGCACCCCTTATCAAACCCCTTTTAATCGGTCTAAACCCTAAAATTGACCTAGAACACTCGATTTGGCTTCACGGGAATGTCGTGAGACTTATCGGTGCATCGAATGGATTAACGGACTTCAAATTCATGATGAGAGCGAAAAAAAGAGTAAACAGGCATGTACTTCATTTTTTGAGCTGTGGGACCCGAAACGGGGCCCGCACCCGTAGAACTGCTCGTTACCGTCTATTCTGTGCATTAAAAATATATTACTGCCATTCCTTGCTTATGAAAATATTTCAGATATACCGGCGTGACCAAAAAAATATTCCGAGCAACTTTCATGTTGGGCCCGCGGACAGCCGGGACACCGGAGCGCGCACGACGGAGCAGTTGCGGAGCGGAAAGCCGGAGCTGAAGGAAATGTGCACAAAGACACACCTGGACCATCCCAAGACTGCCACGTGGATTCATGTGATTGGCCAAGGAGAAAAAAGAATAAAAAAATCAAGATTGGGCTTTCAAGGCAGGCGCACGGCCGAGCACTATAAGCTGCACGGCCGTGCACCCCTATATCTCAGAATATTCAGCTTTTTCCCCATTTTTAACCTAGACCATCAATAACACCTACCACCCCCATCACCACAGCTCGGCTCCCCCCTCCTCTACCCCTACCTCAGGGGTAATTTGGTCCAAAAATCACCTCCCTCCTCCCTCCAAAACCCCCCCTAAAATGGCCTAAAAAGAGAGACCTTGACACACAATTCTCACAACTCAAAAAACACAACTCACTCCATATTCATCCCTTTTGCTCTCTCTCTCAAGCATCCACAACCCCCTCAAATCTCAGTCATTAAACCACCACTACACCACCATAGCACCACCACAAAGAACTCACTAAACACAAGCCAAAACACTCACTCAAACCCTCATTCAATCAAAGGCAAACACCTTTATAAAAAACCAAAAAAATCTTCCCTTGAAAGCAAAGGAAGCACAACCTATGTAATTTCTTCATCTTGTTATATCTTTAAATGTAAGATGTAGATGATTATGTAGTTTATTTTGGGGTCTATCCACTTTGTTAGGCTAGACCTCCATTTGATGTCCCAAGATACAATGTTGATGTTCTTGTTGTTCTTCGTTCTAAATGATGATATACCATGATTAAATACTCATATGGTTGTTGTTTTGTAAATTTCCAGCAGACTGTCCATCTGCACATTTCTGTCTTGTTGCTTTGTTTATACATAGCAAACGTGGTTTTTGGTATTAGACAACAAAAGGGGTTTTGTTCTAAACAAACAGAGGAAGATGATAATGTAAATATCATATTTTTCCCATGAGTAGAAGCTGTTCTTTCCATTTATTGTTTAAACTCTTGATCTGCAAATCTGTGCTGATTGATCTCTGACATAGAAATGTCAGAGATCTTTTGTGTGACTTGTACTTTCTTGATGGCCTTTAAACTCTCCATATATGAACTTTGATATGTTAGGAATAACTTTCATGTTTAGTGTTCCCCATGATTCCCCCGTTTTCATGATGAAAAAGTGGATCTTTTATGGATGTATGAATGTCTGTCAGATCTGGCTGTTGAAAGTTCTATCTTGCATGCCTTGTTTGGACACCATAACATGCTCCTAAAATCATAGGAAAAATCATGGTTGATACTCAATGTGTTAGGAAATTTTCCTGACCTTTACTTTCCAGATTGTGCAAGCATAAGAGCAGGTACACAGAGAAGAAGGACACAACAGTCCCTAAAATGTTTGGGGACGGAGTTTGGACATTCATTTTTATATGGGATTTGTTTCCCTTTTTGCTCACCATTGTAAATATTAATCCCCCACCCCTTTGTGTGTTTCCTTTACTGGATGTGAATGATAAACCACTTTCAAAACCGAGTGAGAGTCCACCCAAACCGACTCTTATTCGTGAATTAAAGCAAACAATCCTAGAATAGGAAGACCTCCTCATATATTAATCACCATTTTTGTTAGGGCATAAAAGCAAGGCATAAAAGGCATAAAATGAATCTAAGTGGAATGCATACTAGAGACCATCACGGGAGAGGAGAGTGCCTAACCCCTTCTCTTTCTCGTAAATTAACCCCGAACCCACTTTCTCTAAAAAAGGTTTTATCTTCGTTTTTCCTAAAATAAAATGAGGTAACGACTCTTGACTGTTTTGATTCCATCGAGAGGAAACCATTATGAGGGAACCGAGCGCATTTCCAAAAGCGCATCAGCACGAGGCACCAACCCGAACCGCCCTCGCGGGACGGTCATTTCGCGGTTTGTCTTCGAGCGCGGGCTCTCACAAGTACACATGCAGTTTGCGTGCAGCAAACGTGCATCGCACGTGCAGTTCGGGTGCAGCTATCGTGCAGTTCACGTGCAGCATTCATGCAAAAATATGGGTGTCTAGGTTGGACACATCAAGACAGAAGTCATGTTGAAGAAACAAGGCTTATTGGCACCCTCGTGACGAGTAGATCTAGGACAGACAGCGAGTCAGCAGGGATAGTTGCGGAAGGCAGCAAGGGTTCTAGCAAGATGAATAATTCTAAAAAATCTTCTAGAAAGAGAGTCCCGAGACCTGATGAAGTTTGTAATTTCTACAAGGAGGGAAGGGAAGTGAGGAAGTGATGGATTCTCTGTAGGAGAAGGCGTATTCACAAATCATCATGGGTCTTGGTGATGATGTTCTCGTGGAGGTTGCTATGGAAAATAGTGACAATGGTGATTTTGCTCTAATAGAGGAAGAAGTCTCACGGCGCGGGGATGATTGACTTCTAGATCCAAGGGTAGAGCAAAGCGAGATAGGTGAGGAAAAGGTGGAGCCAATTTCTATAAGAAGGAGTAGATGGGCAGACGATCCTGAGGTACAAGATGACTATCCGCAGATTGAGTTGGGACAGTTTATCTCGGTGGGCGAGGTTCACGTCTGAATGAACTCGCCAAGTACGAAAAACTGTTAGTCGCCCGGAAGGGGCGGTGCTCTAGATAGGCGATCTAGAGGCACTAAGGAATGCTAGTCTTAACATATCGTCTGATTGCTTGGGAGGAGCAATATTGTCCGGTGTGACAAAGGGTGCTTGAGGTAAAGAACAAGATTGCATTCTACTCCCTCCGTCCCATTTCAAATTGCAAATACTAGGTTAGCACGGGGATTAAGGGAAAAAGTGAAAAAGGTGATGTGTTGTGAGTGTTAATAGTTGAGTGGGAGAGAGAAAGTGGGGTAGAGAATAGTTAGTGGGTTAGTGGACGTGAGTGTGCAAGTGGGTTAAAACTTACCATTTTTGGATTTTGCAATTTAGTTGGGACACCCTTTTTGGCAACTTTTGCAATTTAAAATAGGACGGAGGGAGTATTCGCCTTTGAATGAGTGGGTTTGAAGCTTTCTAGACTAGTTCGAAGCTCATCATTGGATTGGGATTGAGAAGCAATCGAGACAAGGTACAATCTGAGGATTTAAGGTGTAGTCTTTTCCAAGGATCCGGAAGTTGATACACAAGTCTAGTCGGTAAAAAGGGTTCTTAAATTCTAGAGGTGTACAGTCTCAAGTGTTCGGTGAAACACTATGTTGGTGGTCTAAAAGGCTTTCTGAGACATCAATACTAGTTTATTGGCTCTCATCGGCATTATAGAGAGGTCGAAGAAACAAGATAAGTAAGAGCACATGTTGGTGGAGTTTTGTAGTGGTTCGTGCAGACATAGCGCAGTCGTGTAGTTCACGCGCAATTTCCGTGTGTGCAGATAATTATGGGGAAGAAATCCAAATGAGTAATCAGGGGTCGAGATACATGGCCAGAATGAGAAGTTATTTGTTCAATACATTCAAGGGTGTTTGTTCGTGTTCGTTGGGGAATCCAAGAATAGTTCGAAGCACATTGAAGTTTGAGACAAGATCGACTGTTGTCATCTGGGTAATATGGTATTCAAATTCGGTGATTAGATTTGGTATTTCAGATATGGTGGTCAACGTTGTGGTGAAGGCCCTAGTGGGTTTAGAAATTCATTGCACAAGTTGAGAAGATGGTTTGCTTGACTAAGTAAGCATGGTTGTTCTTTGGTGAACAAAGACGGGGTCTTGACAAAGACAAAAGGGCGGTGGCGGAGGTGGAGAGATATATTCGGAAGCGAAGGATTCAACTCAATGTGGAGTTGTGGTCGGTTCGTGGATATGAATTATGGTTCGGGGAGATTCAAAGTCAAGGTGGAGATTGTTAGGAATATGCCTTTGAATCGATGGCTATTGATTAAGGATATGTCCACAACAAGTCAGAGTAAATCCTGAGTTTGAATTAGTCAAGAAAAAGAAATCCTTTTGGTACAAGGATTAAGATTTATTTGTTTAATTAGGTTTCTTATTGGTACAAGGAATTGTTCAAGTTGGTAAAACACGTAAATTCTTGTGTTCATGTTTGATTATTTCGCTTGACATCGTTCTTTATATTTATTTATTGCTCTAACAGTTAGAGATGACATTTTGTTTTGTTTTAATTTAGAGTTTATTTGACAGAGATGTTAATTTTATTTTAATTTATAATGTATTTGACTTATCATTGAGGATGATAATTTAATTTTAATTTATAGCTTATTTGAATTTTATATAATAGCTAAATGACGACTATATTATCTATAATATTTTCTATTTTTATAAATATTATTTAAGTAAAAAAAATGTCATAGTTTCAAATTATTGACATGTTGAAAGTAATATTAAAATTAAAAATACTAAAAATTAATTTGTTAAAATCAATCTGATAAATAGTTTGTGAATGGTGATTTAAAAGCATCAAATTTTAAATTTGACCATTATTGAGTAAGAATCATGGTTGCACCAAGCTAGCTCAAGTATTTTAGTTTGAGGGAGTTTAGAGGGATTTTGGAAAATGCTTTTTATGGTTGAGACAAGGAACTAAGTTCTATTTCATTCAAAATTACAAATGTTAAAAATAATTTTTTATATTTCAGATTATATGTCCATCCTCTTATTCACACGGAGATTAAGAAATGGTAAAAGTGATATAATGTTGTGAATATGAAAAGTGAGGTATGAGAAGGTGGGGTAGTAAATAGTAAGTTGATTGGTGTTGCGAGTATAAAAGTAAAATATGAGAGAGAATGAATGTGATGAATAGTAAATATTTTTGCCATTTTTTAAAGTAGACATATAATCTGAGACGGACTAAAAAGGAAAAGTGAGTATATATTCTGACGGAGGGAGTAATATTTTTTTTAATTGATGACATTCAGTTGTCATATTCAAATTAACAAACTTATTTACTACTCTCTCCGTCTCAATTTAAATTTTTTAAAAAATGGGTTCAAGAATTAAGAAAAAAAATGATGTATTGTGAGTGTAGATAGTTTGGTAGGAAAGAGAAAGTGGGGTAAAAATAGTTAGTGGATAATTGTTATGAGTATGACATGTAGAACCCACCTATAAAGAAGTATAAAAAACATTTATTTTTAGGTTTTGATGTTTAAAATGAGATACAAAAAATGAAAATTTTTGAAGTTTTAAATGGGACACATGGAGTATTTTCTACCAATAATTTTTATCTCACTATTCATATTCACAAGTCACAACACAATATCATCATACAGTATATTCCCTCATTTCAAAATAATTTTCGTATTTGACTATTTGATTTTTTGTAAAGAAATAAACACTTGCTACACTATCCTACTTTATTTATAAACTATTAACCCTAAATTATAAAAATAGAAAGAACAAAAATTGCGATAATGTAATCTATAGTAATATAATAACAAGAAAATTGTAAATCTTGCAACAATAAAGGGCAAAATTGTCTTCCAACATTCTAGCTTAGTGTACAAACTTCATCCATATCTATAACTATATAAAATGAAGAAAGTCTTGTCATTTTTAGAATGAGACCCTATACATTTCTAAAATATGAAAGTTGGACAAATAAGTTCAAATATGTCATTGTTTTTAGGGTTAATTGCAATTTGGTTACCTGAGTTTTACCAAATTCTGCAATCGGTTATTAAATTTGTCAAAGTTGCGATTGGGTTCCTGGATTTGCTGATCCGGAGCAATCAGGTGTAAAATCCGTTAACTTGTTAAAATTGTAACAAAGTCGTCACATGTGCCAAACACGTGACATTTTACTGAGGTCAAAAATGTCTTTTCTCAAATAAACCCCTCCCAAACTTCTTTACTCTTCATCTTCTTCCTGGGTTTCCACTTCCCCAAAAATACGACCACCCACCCCGTCTAGCTAAAAGTTTAATTTAAATGCACTACTAACTCTTTCTCATAATTTCAATTTATAAGTTTTACAATCCTTCTCCAATTCAATTAACAATTGATCCAGCATGGGAATTCTTTTTCTACTCCTACTTTTGTTCCAGCCTTTTCTTGAAAATAAAAACCCAAATCGTATTAATTTATGTTGGTCCCAAAGGGCAACAAGGGTATGAAAAATAGTTAGAGGGGGGGTGAATAGCTGTTTTAAAATTCTTTTCGTACCCTTGATAAACTCAATTGCAATGCGCACTTTATCAAATAAGCGTTATGATATGCGCCTATGTGAGTGAGTGAAATGCACAGCGGAATTTAGTAATGTAAATAGGCACAAAGTATGATAAAGGGGGCGCACACACACTCTAAATATTTTGGCTCAAAGTGGGTAAAATAAGAAACTAAGGCAAATGATATAACAAACACACCACAGTTCAATCAATCAATCAATCTACAATGAATAAACAATCAAATAGTTAGATATGATATGAACTTGAAAGGAAATAGCCAGATAGTAAGTACGCGCTATTTGGAGAGGTTCGATCGGAAAAATGATCTACGTCCTCTACCAAGATGGTTAGTCTTGGATTTCTAATGAAGATCTTATATATGAGAGAGTATTACAAATTACAATCGTTTGAGCTTATACACTAACTCAAGATCTATTTCTATGAAAGAACAAATCCTAGACAATAACCGGTGTATCTCTAAAAGAAAGATCTAAGTGATCAAACTTAAAGAGGTGCGTGTGTGATTTTAGATTCAAGGCTCTTTAGATATTTGAGATTGAGAGCACAAGAAAACTAAAGTGTTATCGCTTGAGGATCTAGGCTAAGGATGATGTTATGAAGATGTTCTTGAGAATTCTGGAAATAACAAAGGCAATCTTCAAATCTTCAACAAATTCTTGAGAGAGAAATTCTTGAAATTCCTAGCAACTTCAAATGGTTGAAGTTATGAGGGTATTTATAGTAGAGCCCCAAAAACTAGCCGTTGGAAATCCTTGGTGAGTCAGAGAAAGGACGGATGTGCTGTCGCTCATTGAGTGGAGCACGTGTCTTTTTATAGCCGTTAGACAAATATGGCCGTTATGGACAGGTGTCCTTAGATGCGGGTGCATACGTGTTATTTAACCACCGTTGGATCATTGGCGTAGTTTGAATCTCTTCAAGTCTTTGAATCTTCAATAAATCACTGAGTATTTAAAAACATTCATGATGCGCGTTGAGCTAGAGAGGCGCGTAGCGTATGCGCACTCTGAGTCATCTGAGGTGCGTAACACATTGCGCGCGCATAAGAGGTGCAGGCGCACTGTGAGGCGCGTAGCGCGGCGCGGCGCGTGAGTGAGGGCGCTTGGGCGCATGGCGCATGACTTGGCTCAAACTCGTGATTTTCTTGAATCTTGATATTCTTGCCCTATTCCTAAGCCTATTGTATTACAATGGACAACCTAAAAAATGAAGTATAAATACTTCTTACATATGGGTCTAAAGTCCATGAAATAAAACTTAGGTGATGGATCAATCAAATCTAATCAATCCTATTACATTGAAACTGAGATATAAGTGGGCATACCCACAATCTCCCCCTATTTGATTGATGTCATTACCTACTATATCAGGGACAAACGTTATACTTGATAATAACATGTCCAAATAAATGAAATTGGTAAATCATGTCTCAAGTTAATGCACACACTAGTCCAAGATATAGATTTCTAATCTATTCCAATAAGGATAAAAACATTACAAATGGAATGATAGAAATAACAGTTTATAACACATTCAAAATGATATATGAGTTTTAGTTATGAAATGTGTTTAAACAAAGTTTAAACTCAATGCATGAAAATATGAAGCAGTTCAAATATAATGCATACAACATTCAATGTTCTACAAACAAGAAGTTTGAGTGAACAAGTTTTGAAATAAAAGTGATGTTTTGTTCTCATTAATACTCAAGTTGTAAGAGTTACAGATTACAAGTATTGAACAGAACAAAAACAAAAGGTGCTAAAACATGTAAGCACTAAATCACTAATAAAAGTTTCTAATCAAAAAAAAATTCTAACAACTTACAAACAAACCAAAAACTAAGGGTTGGGAGGAGGCGCGTCTTCATCCTTCAATCCTTCTTCTATTTCTGAAACGGAGCGCTGGATTTGTTTGGAAAGTTGGTGACATCGGTTCACAACACCGTGAGTGTCTGTGACACCATCTCTGATATAGCGCAAATGACTAACATTGATGGTTTGATACTCATCAATGATGCGCTGAGTGATAGACTGCTATTGTGAAAAGTTTTCAGTGAAGGCTTGGAAGTTAGCTTCAACAGCAGCTTGGGCAGTAAGTATATCAGCGGAAACTCTATCTGTGCGCTTGTCTGCACTGGAATGCGCGGCATTGAAGTGAGTGACAACTAATTCCTTCAGAACATCAATATTTGAAAGCAGTGAATTAATGTCAATATGCGCGCCAGGAGCAGAGCTGGAAGAGGGCGCAGGAGTTTCAGGAGCTGGAGGCGCATGAGTTTCAGAAGCTTTGGGTTCTGCGCCAGGATCAGCACCATAAACAGTTAAACCCAGGATTTCTAGCTCATCCTTAACTTCTTTGAGTTTATCAACAACACTCAACAATTTTTGGCTATCTCCAGCCACCATCTCAAACAACTTCCTTATATCACCCGCTATATTCAACTCTACCTCCCTTATAGCGTTAATGAAATCTTGGCCATCAGTGAGTTTGATGCCACCATCTATGCGCTCATGAAGGGAAGCAAGAGTACCTTTGAAAAGTTCATTCATCTGATCTATAGAGTCATTCCATTGTTGAGGAGTAAGGAAATGTCTGTCCTTGATATTCGCATCTATGCGCGCGCCATCTCTCCCTTAATGACAGCAATCTCATCAGCTTGCTGAGTAAGCATGGAAGTGTGAAGCTCTAACTGTGAATTCATTTGAGCTTGGCCTTGATGGAGTTGCTGTAGTAGTGAAATAACAACACTCATATCAGGAGTGGGAGGAGGAGGCGCAGGAGAAGTATGGGGCACAGGAGGTGATTGAGTAGGAGCGCGAGGAGAAGGCAGATATTCATTACTTAAAGTAGCCTCCACTGAAATAGTTGGGGGCGCAGAAGGACTCTTGCACCTGGTCAAGGGCTCCGGCTCCCCCTGAACTGGATCATCACTCAAGTCGCCAAAAGTTCATCAGATAACCTATCTTTAAGTGCTTGGCGCTCAGCAGAGAGTGGCTCTGAAGTTAGTTTCTGAGTTAGAGCAGGAGCAGAAGGCTTTGATTGAGGCGCACGAACAATAGAAGGCGCATTAGGGGTGGGCGCACGTACATCAGCGCTAGACCCTGCGCCTTTGCGCCTTTCAGTCTTGGATAACTCAGCAGCCTGTTTCAATCTGTAGTCTTCATCTCTTTTATTCTACGCTTCCAGTCTACTGGCTTCCTTAGCGCGCTTCAGTTCCTTCTCTTCTTCAATATCAGCTCTTGGGCGCTTAGGAGGTCTGCTTGTTCCTTCAGCAACCCTTTTTCATTTGCCCTTTTCGCCTGGAACAACTGTTGGTTCTGCGCGAGGTGCTGCTTCAATGTCTGCGCCTTCTTCTGCGCCATCTTCTGCGCCAACTGCATCTTCATCTGACTCAGTGTCTTCATCAACCAACTGAGCACTCTTTACCCTAGGCGCTCGCTTTGCCATGCGCTTCTTGCGCCTCTTCAAGACAAGGTTGTCTTTCCCAAAAACTGGAACATCATCAGTTTTATAAGCAGGGTTCTCATTAAGGAATTGGGCAAGGGCAGGATAGGTGAGAAATATCTTCGTGAGTATTCTGCAGTGAGTTTTGAACTTCGTCTTCCCATCAGACTTGTTTTTGTTATACTTATCAATCTGGTCAGACAAGGTTTTGAACAAAATCTGAGGCCAATTCAATCTAGTCTTTCCCATGATGGCAGCAGTATATTCCCACTGCTCCACGGTGAATCTATTCACATTGCCGGTCTTGAACACGATTGAAGTATCAACAAGATGCGCTATATGAGAAAGCAGATCACCACCATCCTTTATCTCAACGTTTTTTTATTGTTTCAGAAGAGTAGGGATTTTGAGATAAGTACGCGCCACTGTATTCTGATCTGCAACTGAGTAAGAGTTCGGTTGACCAGAAACACCCTGAGGGCCAGTAGTGCTGAAACTCACTATGTTCTTGATTGTGCCCGTAGAGATAGTTATAGGAATATTCTGAACGGTGGCGTATATCCTGTAGCGCACGTATCCATCAGCTGGAGTCTCAACTAGAGCAGCGGTTGAGAAGAATTCATCAACGAGGAGCGGAGAATAGAAATGGTTGATCCAGCGTGAATAAAGGAGTGAGTCCAGCGATGTGAAGGGTTGAAAGGATTTCAAGCCCCATTGGATCAAGTGAGAGCTCAGCAAGATCAATCGTCTTCACCGGGTCTGAAATTTGCAGGATCCTGGTACTTGTGAAAATTGAATGCGTTCAATCATTGAGGAAATTAATATGGTAGCATTGATTGAGCCGCAGTCATAAGAGGCGCATAGTCTCATCTAGGCGCGCAGAATGATTTAAGAAGCATTGAATGCTAGGCGCGAATAGGGAGTGAGGCGTGCATAAGAATTGGGCGCGCAGAGAGTGTGAGGCGCGCAAAGGTATTGGCGCGCGCAGAGTTTCCTTGAAACTTAAAATGATTTATCAATTGAACCTAATATACTCGTAACTCACTAAAACAAAATCATTAGTATTGACAAAACTGTATTGAATTTTAGTTGAGTTCAAGCATACCCATTTCACCTCTCAAAAAGATGAACCGTTTCGCATCAAGTGCTTTCGTTAGAATGTCGGCGATTTGATAGTCGGTTCCCACGTGTTCCAAATGAATGTTGCCTTTCTCCACGTGGTCTTTGAGGAAGTGATAGTTGATGTCGATGTGTTTGGTCTTTGAGTGCATGACATGATTTTCAGAAACCGCAATTGTTGAAGTGTTGTCGCAGTAGATGGGACAATTTTATTCGATTATATCATAGTCCCCAATTGCTGCTTCATCCATAGTATTTGACAGCAACAACTTCCCGCAGCGATATATTCAGCTTCGTTTGTTGAGACAGATACTGAAGCTTGTTTCTTACTCGCCCATGACACAAGTCGATATCCGAGGAAATGACAAGTGCCACTTGTGCTTTTCCTATCAATTGTGCACGCTGCAAATATCCGCATCTGAGTAACCTACAAGTTTAAAGTTCGAATTTTTGGTGTACCAAAGTCCAAGGTTAACAGTACCAGAAAGATATCTTATAATACGTTTCACAGCAATTAAGTGCGCTTCTCTAGGGTCAGATTGATAACGAGCACAAACACAAACACTAAACATAATATCGGGCCTACTAGCAGTAAGATAAAGGAGCGAGCCAATCATACCTCGATAGAGCGTTTGATCAACACGTTTACCTTTTAAATCTTTGTCGAGTTTGTTGCCGGTGGCCATTAGAGTATCATATGCTTTGGCGTTCTCAAGTCCAAATTTCTTGATTAAATCATTTGTATATTTGGCTTGATTGATAAATATGCCTTCACTCATTTGCTTGATTTGTAGCCCGAGGAAGAATGTGAGTTCTCCCATCATGCTCATTTCAAACTTGCTCTTCATTAGTTTTCAAAGCGCTTGCACAACAATTCATTAGTAGAACCAAATATAATATCATCAACATAAATTTGAACAAGTAATTTATGACCATTATGTTTGTCAATGAAAAGAGTTGTATCAATTTTACCGCGAGTGAAGCCTTTTTCAATGAGAAACTTGGATAGTGTATCGTACCATGCTCTTGGTGCTTGCTTGAGTCCATACAAAGCTTTCTGGAGTTTGTACACATGATTTGGAAATTGAGAATCTTCAAACCCAGGTGGTTGAGCAACATAGACTTGTTCTTGGAGTTCACCATTAAGAAACGCGCTCTTCACATCCATTTGATATACGTGAAGTTCTTGTGAGCTGCGTAAGCTAGAAATAATCTGATAGCTTTAGTCTTGTTACGGGCGTGAAAGTTTCATCGTAATCAATCATTCTTCTTCTTGCCTATAGCCTTGTGCAACCAATCTTGCTTTGTTTCTTGTGATGGTTCCATTCTCATCCATCTTGTTTCTGAACACCCATTTCGTACCAAATCACTCCTTGATCATTTGGTCTTGGAACAAGAGTCCAAACCTTACATAGTTCAAATTGATTAGTTCTTCTTGCATTGCAATAACCCAATTAGGATCTTGGAGCGCTTCATCAGCCTTCTTCGGTTCAATTTGAGAGATAAAGCAGTGTAAACATCAAAGTTTGTAGCTCTCCTTGTACGAAAACCAACGTTTAGATCACCAATGATATTATTGATTCGGTGCCTCTACTTCATGAATTTCAGGAGGTAAGTTAGGTTTGAGTCGTAGTAACTTGAAGGTCTTCAATTGGTACATCTTCACCAGATTCTAAATCATCAAA
>JAOWBW010000538.1:0-121037 GCA_026119855.1 Campanula takesimana
CACAAAAGCAGAACGTGATTTTTTTTTATGACAAATTCTTATATGCACCGGCCGCATGGTGTGCGGCGGGCTGCTCCATGGGCCGACCCGACCCGCCCGACTCGCCAACCAGCCTTCCTCCATTCCCAGCTTGACCACGTGGCGCGCTGTGAGCCACTCGCTGGTTCACCCAGCCGCGCGCTGCCACGTGTCACCTTTAAAAAAAAAACCATTAACTTTAAATGCTATATCTTGAAATTTATACTCAGATTTTTTTTAAAAAAAATACCGTTGTGTTCGTCTCGACGAGACGAAAAAATCTACATAGGTCATGATATGATTTGATTTTTTTTTTAAAAAAAACATTTTTTTACACACAAAAAGTTTGAGTTGCTCTGTCAGCTGAGATGTAACACTTTGTTCTAATAAAAGTAACAGTTTCATATTGAAAAAGTAACACTTTTACAGTCAAATGTAACATGAGTTTTACAAAAAAAAAATGGATTTGCATTTCAATTGTTACTTTCTCAATAAAAAATTGTTACATTTCATATATAATGTTACATTTAAGAATATAAAAATGTTACAATTGAGAAAAAAAATGTTACATTCATTTTGTATAAAATGTAACATTAGTTTAGTTGTCAATCCTATGTTAATTTTCGGAGAAAAAAAGTGTTACATTTTGAAAAAATGAGTTGTTACATCCCTTTATAAAATGTGTTACATTAGTTTAGTTGCCAATCTTTATGTTATCTTTATCTATTGCAGGCAAAATTGTGTACATTTTTTTTAAAAAAAGTGTTACATTTGATTAAAAAAAGACAAAACTCAAGTGAGAACACACATACCCGTCTCATCCATGAGACGGGTCATTTTGACCCAAAACCCAACCCATGACCCGCCATTGAACCGGCTCCAGGACCCAAGGGCAACCCATGCCACGTGGCAACTTTTTATAGGCCCATTTTTATTTTTTTTGGCTCCGGACTCAAGGGCGACCCTGCCACGTGGCAGCCTCTCATAGGCCCCAATTTTTTATTTTTTTTTTAATTTTTATATTTTTTTTTGTTTTTTTTTCGGTTTGTCAAAAGTAATAGTTACTATAACATAATGTAATGACTGTATACATATAAAGTAACATTTGTATACATAAAAGTAATACATATATATAGAAAAGTAACAGTGTTTTTTTTTTATGTTTTCTTCGTTTGCCAAAAGTAATACTTATTACAACTAAAATGTAACTAACGTGTTACTTATTGTAATAATGTTTATACATAATTGTAACCCATATGTATAGAAAAAAATTAATATTCAACCATTTACATTTTTAGAGCTAAAAACATTTGATTAGTGTTACATGTAAAGTATTACATTATATATAGAAATATGTTATAATTTCTTTTATTAAAGTGTTACATTTACTTGTACAAACAATTACATTCATTATATGAGTTGTTACTTTTCAAAAATTAAATCAAAATATACAATATTTTACATTTTGCAAAAGCATTATTAGATTTCAGTATAATGATAATTACATTTAGATATTGCTTGGGTTACATGTAATTATAGTTAGTATTACATTTGAAAAAATGGGTAAAACGAGCTTTTGTTTTTGTAAAACAGGTATTACGTTTACTTATGAACAATATTACTTTATATGTATTCAGTCATTACATTAAGTTATGGTAACTATTACTTTTGGTCAACGACGGAAAAGCCGAAAAATAATATATAAAAACTCAATTTTTTTTTTTTTTTTTTTTTTGGAGCTCTGGGAGGCTGCCACGTTGCGGGTTTCGCCCATGGGTCATGGGGCGACCCGTCTCATGCATGAGACGGATCCCCTTATTCTCATGGGAGACCACCTCATAAAAAAATGTTACATTTCGTTATAATAAGGGTTTATTATATTGAGGAAAAAAAGTTGGGGTTGCAAAAAAAAAAAAAAAAAAAAAAAAAATCGGTCTCGGCGCCGTCGCACGCCGTACACCCGTTGTACAGGAGACGGGCTCTTTTTTTATTCGACCGAACATGCTTCCCTATCCCTATAACAATCAACTGCTCTTTCCGTTCTTAAATAAATGTCTAAATTTCATTTTAATGAAATCTGAAAATTTCTATTCTTAATACAATTTAATAATAAAGATTCATGTATAATCCTGTAATCTCTCTTTCCAAACATTTAGTTTTGCAAGTATAAAAAAACTAATAAAAAATTGGTAAAAATAAAAATAAAAATTAAGAACAAAGTTATCTTCAAAAAATTTATTTTAAGAGTAAAAATTTCTTAAAATTCTTAACAATACATATTTATTTAGAGACAGAAGTCGTAAAATTTCTTACCATATATACTTTATTACTTTAGTTTGTATACACAACACTTGCTCTAATTATCAATTTTTTTTTTTAATTTCTGTACATTCAATTTTAGTAACCCTGAGATGAATACATAAAAAAAACATGACTTTTGGCTGTCAATATTTTTAACATAATAACAGTGTGGTTGTTGTATCAAACATTATATTAAAATTATTTAATCATTCCAGAGTACGCTATTTACTTTAAGTTCAAAAAAGAATTGCAACATTTATTTATTTTTAGGTGGAAGGATTAGTAAGTACTCCATATTCTTAATCTATCTCAAAATAATTGTTACATTTTATATATACAAAGTTAATTTTAATATAATTTATTAAGAAATTATAAACAAATAAATAAGTCCATTTTCTTTAAAGTATTGAAAAGATAATTTTGAGATTCAATTTAGATAAAAATACCGATACCCTGTTAATCTAAAAAGTCAATCTCAAAATAAACGTGCAATTTTATTTTTTAAAAATAATTGTAAAATTGAATAGTGTTAGTGTATTCTTTGAAGGAGATATGTACTAGATACTAAATACTACTCCTTACATTTCGGAATAAGAGTCATACCCCTCATTTGCATGCTTATTAAAGAGTTATTCTTATGAAAAACCTATTTTACACTCGTTTAATGTAAAACTTGTTTTCATCTCTTAATGCAAAATAAGTTTCAAGAGATGAAAACAGGTTTTACACTAACACGAGTGTAAAACAAGTTTTTTCACGAGATTTTCATTATTAATATATTAGAAGTAATGTAAATATTGTGAGTGTAAAGTAAAGTAGGAGAGAATGTGAGAGAGAATAGTGAATTGATTGGTGTTGTGAGTATAAAAGTAAAATAAGAGAGATAATGAGTGGAGTGAATAGTAAAGATTTTTTGTCATTTTAGGAATAAGACTCTTATTCTGGGACGTACCAAAATGGAAAGTAGGACTCTTACTCTGGGACGGAGGGAGTACTAGATACTCCCTCCGTCCAATACCGTCTCATACTAAAGTTCTTACTTTCCTTTTTAGTTTGTCCCAGACTAAAATTATTAGTTGCTTTATTAGCTAAAATGGACAGGGACCCACTTATCATTCTCACGCAAAAAAATTTCATAGCCACTTTCTTTCTCCTACTTTTTTTCTACTTTACTTTTCATACTAATATTTTTTTTTTTTAATCTAAAGTCAAACTAAAAACCATGAGTACTAGTAGATACTAGAGACTAGAGTACTACTCACATTTATGTAATGGTGAACACTGTTTGTCGTGAAAGGTCAAAGTGGCTGCTGTCAAGCTAATGCGATGAGGTCAGTCATATAGGAGTATGTAAAAAAAGCATTTGAATTAGTGAAATCTTTCAAAAAAGAAAAGCCATCATCCATTATGTAAACAAAATCCAGCCACCACACACACACACACAAACAAACAAACCCAACGTTCATAAAAGACCCACCACCACCACCACCACCACCTCCGTCGCCGGTACAAATCTCTCCGGCACCACTCCGATGGGTGCTCAAGAACCAGTAAGACTAAACCCACATCATAATTAGTTCTCCCAAATGTTTGAAAAAAAATATATCATCCATTTTAATTTCACTTTCTTGCAGGTTGTTGTGGAGAGGGAAAATGGGGAAGAAAAAGAAGAAGGAATAGTGAAGAAAGAAATTCAGAGAGAAGATGTGGAGATGAATGATTTGGAGAGAGGTGAGATGGGTGGTCATCTTAAAGAAGAAGAAGAACAGATTCAAAATTACCCACCTGGGGAATTACACATGTCAAGAAATCAAAGACTCTGTGCAACAAATCCTTAAGGCTTGTGATTGATTCCAATACAAGAGCCGCCACTCCATCTCCAGCCACCACCCACCACCATCAGACCACCCGTTCACATCGCCCATCTCCCTCTCCTTCTGTCCCTCGCTCAACCCCAACCCCAACCCCTCAAGTAAGTAGACTGCTACCACTGCTGCTAGCAGTACATCCTAATGTGTCAAGCATGTGATTGGTGCTGACCCGACCAATCACATGCTTTTTGACACACATATTCGGATGTACAAGAATTGGGATCTTTAAGATTCCTTTTCAATTTCATTTACTTTTTTTTTTTATGTCAAGGTTTTGAGCTATTTTATTTGGGGGTTTTTTTTTTCAGCAATCTTTGACAACATTGAATTCAAGAACATACACAAATAGGATCACTATTCTTGTTCATACTACACATGTTTGTTGCAATTGGGCTAGTTGGTTTTCTAGTGTACAAGGGAATTGAAGGCCTAGTCGTAGAAGGAAGTGCGACGAGGCGAGAAAAGCGGTGTTAAGGTATTTCCTCCCACAAGTCGAAGCGGCCTCACTCCTAAGCATCACATTAGCATTCACATGGCAAAAGGCGGTCCGAATGTGGCCTCAATTGATGGTCCATGTCATACTTTGGACCTCATTTTTCACACCTTATCCGCGGAATCCTCCTAATTTACTTCCAAAAGCCCCCTACCGATGGAGTAGGGGTAGTTTTCATCGCGTTTTCTATAGGAAATGGCTTATATTCATGTTGGGTGACTCAAAGAGTTGGGTTTTGTAGTAAAGTGTTCATCAAAGCGATTGAACCCGTATCTAATTTCGTGATTTGAACCAACCCACTTATTGGATGCTTGGGATTGGGTTCATTTGGATGTCGATTTGGATTTTCGCGGTGATTGGAGCTTTGAATTTTTATTTTCCGCCTTTGGTTATAATTTTGTTGGTTTTGAGTTTGGCTTGGACGACGGAAGTGATGAGGAATGTGGCTAATTTGACAGTGAGTAGAGTGATTGCTCTGTATTATCTCAGGGGTATGCAATCTAGTACTCAGTTTTGTTTTCAAAGGGCAATGTCCAAGAATTTGGGAAGTGCTTGTCTTGGGTCATTGTTTGTTCCTGCCATTGAAGCTTTAAGGATTATTGCTAGGGGTTTGAATTTGCTTGAAGGGGAAGATGAGTTCATGTTTTCTTGCGCTCATTGTTGTCTCAATGTCATGGATCTATCTTTCGGTATGGAAATGGTTGGGCTTATGTTCAGGTAAATTTCTTAACTAAGTACTGCCTCCGTCCCAAAATAAATATCAAAATTTGCTTTTCTCAAAAGCAAATTTGGACATTGGGGGACTGAGGGAGTACTCTGTTTTTCCGGTGACCATTCATTTTTATCTCTTTCAAACTAGTAAAGTTTATTTTCGTGCTATCCATTTAGACAAAAATCTTTGTAATTGGACAAAATTATTTAGAAATAGACATTTATTTATGGCCAAAGGGAGTATTAAACTATTTTAGGTACAATCAGCTAGCATTGAAGTAGTAAAGTGTAACACTTTAGTGCATTTGTTTTCCATATTTTTCAGATTATATTTCAATAAATTAAGCATTCATATCTTAAGTCTAAATGACTTAATTACTTTAGAAGAAGCGTTACAAGAACTTATTTTCTCTCAACATCAGTTAAACTCAAAGGTTTAATGCTCTACTTTTTCCTAATTCATTTAGTACTATAATTTTAATTATTTTTATGCTACTAGTTCTTATTATCACTTTATTTAAGCTTTCCATTATTTCCAAATCATTGAGATACGCCATTGACTCAACAACTCTTCATTCCATAGCGTGTACACATATGTTAATCCACCCCTAGCCAATTATAAACACTTGTGATTATATTATCTTGGAGGGTATATTGTGGTAAGTATTAATTATTGACAAATAATTTAAGAAATTATTCCTAATTAGTAAATAATTGTGACAGATTGCAGCGTATGGCAAAGGATTTGTGAGGGCATCACAAAGACACGTGGGAACTCTTCAAGCAGCGAGAAAATGGAGACGGTGGTTGATTCTGACATCACTAGCGCTATCTGCTTCCTGACCGGAGTTTGCAGTGGCGCTATCTGTGTCATCGTGGTGGCTGCTTGGACGGCGACTGTACACCAAGGCTTCACCGCCACCATCTCACTCCTCTCATTCTTTGTCGGGTACCTAATGGTTAGTCACCTTATACCTAATCATTTGTACTTTTTGGCAGTGGCGGAGCTAGCATGGGAAAAAGAGACGCAATTGCCCCCATTGGTTTAAAAAAAGATTAAAAAAATTACTAGTTCAAAATTTAGGGGGTTTAGTACAATTTGTTGAAACCTGCCCCATTTGAAATAAAAGGAAAAACAACTAAAATTTTAATTTGCCCCCATTGAAAATTTGAGCAATTTTTTGCCGCATTAATGAAAATTCGTGGCTCCACCACTGCTTTTCAGGAAAAGAAGCACCCGACCATTTTCTTGGAGGGAATGGTTGTGATCCGATAGGGTCCATCTGATTTGACCCTATGATCTTACAGTCCATTCGATCACTTCTCGCTCCCTGTTTTAAATAGGAATTAGTCACATACTCCATCCGTCCCAGTAGAAGTGAGACTTTTTTCCTTTTTGTTCCGTCCAACTACAAGTGAGACTGCCCAAAATGGAAATGTTTTTAAGATATTTATATTCACTCTACCCCACCACTATTTACCCCACTCATTCTCTCTTCATTTTCCACCACTCAATTTATTCGACCAACACAAATATTTACTCCACTCATTCTCTTTCTTCATTTTCTACCACACATATATCACTTTTTCTTAATTATTCCATCTTCTAGTCCTACTTACTGAGACGGAGGGAGTATTCATTATATTCATGTACACATAATATATGAATGTATATATATGAATATCTATTGGACATGTGATCAACTTGGCTTTTTTGGTTATGGAACTTTTTTTTTATCACTCAACTTGTCATTGTTCATTTCTTTATATTTGGTTCATGGACACCTATCAATACAAGACAATTTGGCATATCTATATTTGATCATGAGACTATTTTATTATTGTTTTGTTCTCAACTTCCCAACTAGGACATAATGACATAATACTATAAAACTAACTTGAATTTATTGTTTTTGACAGACAAGGATTGCCATGGCATTGCCTCATGCCTGTGTTAGTTGTTATTACGTGTGCTATGCTGAGAATCCAGAAAACAGATTATTTGACCGAACAATACTGGACCATCTCGAAATGTTGAAATCGAATAGAGACGTGGTTGCTCCAACAACTCGAGTCCCGCCACGATTCAACCGATAGCGCAAACCATATCGAAGAACAAGAATTTTGGTGTGGTTTAGCCAAGGTACCATAATTGGATGAGCACAATATAAATTTTGTTATACAAAATTCAAGGGTAAAAAGGTCATTTAAGCTGGTGGTGGATTTGAAAGATGGGCTATCATTGGATGCTTTGGGAATGGTAAGGATTGGGCAGAGCCAACTGAGATTCCAAGCAAGTTGGGTGGGTAGTAGTACTATTCTTTTAGGATATTCGATTATTGTGGGCCCAGCCCATAATTTTTAGTTGGTAGGATCATTATTTTTTATTTAATTCTGTTGTCCCCTGCATATAATGTGGAATGAATCAGCATGTGGGTTCTGAATTCTGATTGCAGAATTTATAATTAGAATTTCCCCATTGATTTTGTTCTTTGTGTATCTAATTTAGGCATTGAATATGAAAATAACTAGGATTAATTTTTCAAAAGTCCTTCAAATCTTATAAAACTATTAAAGAAGACAGTTTTTTTTTTTTTGTTTATTTTCCTCACATCCACGTAGGTCATAGGGGAATGGTTATTCTCCCAAAGCCCCCCCCCCCCCCCCCCCCCCCCCAGTTCTTTTAACAAAATAATGAAGACCGAAATTTACACCTCCCAGCCCGAGGCCTAAAAAGTTGACCGCCCTCCTCATCTCCGTCATTTTGATTCTCCCCCCTCTCTACTCTCTTAAGAGTTTAGAGTCTAGGGTTTATGATTTTAGGGATTAAGGCTTTAGGTTTTAGGGTGGTAGGTTTTAGGGTGTTATGTTTAGAGTTGACGGTTTAGGGTTAGCTTTATGTTTTAGGGTTTATGGTTTTAATGTTTAGGGTTTTGAGGTTTTATGTTTCAGGGTTTCAGGTCTTATGGTTTTAGGATTTATGGTTGGGTTTTTGGGGGTGTTTTTGTCCTAGGAGCCTTAGAGGAATTAAGAAAGTGTCATTCTTTCTTTATGAATTAATTTTCGACAGAGGAGCTTTTGAGGAATTATCTCTAATAACTACTGTACTGAATTGATCAGAACTTTGAGTGGTACAAATATGGCATGGTATCTAATTTATTTTACTTTTAATTGTTCAATTTTCTTTTTCAAAATTTTAACGGAGGTGAGTACTTGAGAGTTTCATATTTTGGGTCAATACAACATTATAAACGATAGATATTTTTTTTTTTTTTTTCCTAAAGAGTCTTATGAAAAACACTTTTTACACTGAAAAAATGTGTAAAACTAATTTTACATTAAAAAGATTTTTGAAAATAAAATTTTATACTAAAATGAGTGTAAAATAATCTTTTTCCTTCAAGATTTTCACCTTAGAAGATTATAAAAGAAAATTCAATTGATTATCACTTAAAAGTTGGGATGATTGGAGTGTTGACGAATTTAAGAAAGCAATAAATCATGAACTAAAATTTGTGATAGAGTTGGGAGAATGGAGAGAGACATGACTTTGGATTAACGTGTCAAACATGAAGAGTCACACTTTGCGACCATCAATAAGTAAACTTTCATTCGTAATGAAATTGATTTCAGTATCGAACAACTAAGTAGTTCTGATCCTTTTATTCTTTCCCACATAGTAAACATAAGAATCCCTTCCGTATATACTCCCGGTTCCGACACAAGTGATACCAACTTTTAGAACATAGAGATTAAAAAAGGGTTAATGATAATTTAGACCCTGAAGTATAGTACCACCCTTCTAATCGAACCTTGAGAGTATTTTTTCGCCAATTTAGGCCTTGAGGTAAAAAATGTTCGCCACGTTAGGCCTTTTTGACGATTTTCGTCAGAAAAGTCAGTTAAAGGACCTAAATGAAAAGTTTAAACTTTGTAAGGCTAAGAAACAAAATATTTATTTTTTTATGCCGAAAATCAAAATAATTATTAAAATATTGAATAAAAGGGTTTTTAAATTATTTTGAAAATATCAAATAATAAAAAATAAATAAACTCAATAAATTTTATTTTATTTACAAACGTAATAATAAACATAATAATTTTTTTTCACATGTACCAAAAAAGATTTCATCAAAAATAAGTCATCAAATAAATTAAGATATTAAAGTATTTATTTTTATCATCCACTTAATTTATAGTTTTCTTTTATTCAATCTTTATTATTGATATTAAATTAATAAAAAACAATTTTAAAAAAAATAAATATTAAATATGAGACAAGTTGAGCCCGTAGCTGCTACGTTATTGATGTCGTGGTTGATTTGGTTGAATGTGTAAGCGAACAGAGGAATTAGTGTTTTAGTGTGTGTTAGGGTAAAAAGGGAAGATTGATAAACTTGTCTTATACTCCCTCCATCCCAAACTTTTGGTTACCAAAATTGAATGCGCGTAGATTAAGAAAAAAGTATGTGGTGTGAGTGAGGAGGAGAGAGAAAATGAATAGTGGATAGTTGTTGTGAGTGGGAAGGAAAGAGAAAATTGAGCATTTTGGGTAAGTAACCAAAAGTATGGGACGTCCAAAAAGGAAATTAGTAACCAAAAGTTTGGGACGGAGGGAGTATTTAATATTTATTTTTCAAAAAAAAAATCTTATTAATTTAATATCAATAATAAATATTGAATAAAAGAAAATTATAAATTGAGTGGGTGATAAAAAAATAAATACTTTAATGCCTTAATTTATTTGATGACTTCTTTTTGATGAAATCTTTTTTAGTACAAGTGAAAAAAGATTTATTATGTTTATAAAATAAAATAAATTTATTTATTGATTCTCTTTATTTTTTATTACCTAATATTATCAAAATAATTTAAAAACCCTTTTATTCAGTATTTTAATAGTTATTTTGATTTTTGGCATAAAATTATTTTGATTTTTAGCCTACAAAGTTTAAACTGTTCATTTAGGTCCTTTAACTGACTTTTCTGACGAAAATCGTCAAAAAGGCCTAACGTGGCGAACATTTTTTACCTCAAGGCTTAAATTGGCGAAAAAAGACTCTCAAGGTTCGATTGGAAGGGTGGTACTATACTTCAGGGTCTAAATTGTCATTAACCCATTAAAAAAAGGGTAGATATGTATGGTGTAAAATGAATAGAGAGAATGAGTGGGGTAAATAGTAGTGTTGATCGCATAAAATGAGTGGTGGAAAATGAAGAGAAAAAATGAACAGGGTTAAATGGTGGGGTTGGTCGAATATAAATATATAAAAACATTTTCATTTTTAGCAGTGTCACTTGTATTAAGACAGACCAATAAATAAATAAATATCACTTGTGCTGGGACAGAACGAAAGAGTATCTCATTACATAATTTTCCTTTCAATTTTTCATTGCACATAAACAGAAACCATTACAAGTGTCATTACACAATCATCCATTCAATTTGTGACCATACTCCCTCCGCCTCAATCGAAAACAAATTATTATTTTGGGCATCTGAAATACTCCCTCCGTCCCACCTCACTTGAGACTTTTGAGGTGGGCACAATAACTAAGAAAAAAGAATAAAATAAGAAAAATGTGTGGTAGAAAATGAAGAGAAAAAATGAGTGGGGTAAATAGTAGGTTGATTGAATGAATTGTGTGGTGGAAAATGAAGAGAGAGAATGAGTGGGTGTGGTAGATTGAATATAAAATAATAAAATCATGGCTATTTTGGGAGGTCTTAAGTGAAGTGGGACGACCCAAAATGGAATAAAGTCTCAAGTGAGGTGTGACGGAGGGAGTACGACATCTCAAATACTATATTTTGAATAATACTATGGGCACAAGAAAGTCACAAAAACTTGAAAGTCACAAAAACTTGCTCACAAGAGCCTAAGTGTAATGGTGTTATTGGTGTTTTTTAATTAGAGTGTGACGAGTCCATTATCGATGCAACCAATAAAATATCACCACCTCATGTTGTGAGCAAGATTTTGTGACATTATTTTGTTCCCCTATCATTGCTCCTATATTTTTTATCTCTTTTTTTATTACTTCCTTATGAATGAGACCACTTGTCATATTCATAACAACTTTTTATTTAATATTCTCTACTCACTTTCTGTCTCCTTCATCATACTCACAACATCTACTTTTTAAACCACTTTTCTTATAAAAATATTAATATTCCTTAATCTCTGTGTCGGAACCAAAAATCTTATTTCGAATGGGATGAAATGAGTATTTTTATATAAATAACATGAACTTTTTATTGATATTCTTCAACACACACATTAATATTCTTTTAACACCACTACTAGTATTTTTTAACACACACGTTAGACATGACTAGGGATGGCCAAACCGAACCGGAACCGGACCGGAAAAGCCCGGAACCGGAGCAAACCGGGGAGGAAACCGGAACCGGACGAACCGGAACCGCAAGGCGTACGGGCCGGTTCAGGGTCACATATATGCCGAACCGGACCGGAACCGGACCGAAAATCCCTTGTTTTTCAATAATTTTAAAGGGGGGGGGACCGGAACCGGACCGGAACCGTATCGGAACCGGACCGAACCGGAACCGGATTGTGCCAAACCGGAACCGGAACCGGGGTAAGCGCGGGCCGGTTAAGGGTCACCCTTTTGCCGAACCGGAACCGGCGGTTCTGAACCGGAACCGGTTTTGGCCATCCCTAGACATGACCAACCGGAAACCGTACCCGGGACAACCCGTCAACCTGCACCCGCATTTAAACCGTTTGAACTGTACCCGTGGACAACTCGTTAACCGTTCTAACTATACCCGTCAATAATGCGGTTAGGTTACGGTTATAGGAACCCTCACCCGTAACCGTAACCGTAACCGTTAACCGTTCTAACCCTACAAATTATGTTAGTTTGTAACATATTTCATTAGTTTCTAACATAGTTTGTTAATTTTCTAACATAATTTGTTAAAATGACATATTTTTGAACATTTTTTGTTACTTTTCATCCATTTTAAACATATTCTAACATATTTTGTTAAATTTCATTGATATCAAAAAGGAAAAAAGAAAGAAAAAGAAAGCAGTTAACTTCTAACAGATTCTGTTAGATTTTTAACGAAACCTGTTAACAATTTAACAGTTATTTTTTTTTAAAAAAATGGGGTAGACCCGTACAACTGTGGACCCGTACCCGCCCTAACCGTACCCGCACCCGTGTATAACACGGTTATGTTACGGTTATGAGTTTCGGAAACCGTACTCGTACCCGTAACCGTAACCGTACCCGTCCCACCCGTATTTGGCCATGTCTAACACACGTGCATTTACTAGCACACATCAACACTATCATTAGCATTTTTAACACTAGCACGGACACTTTATAACACACACTGTCGGTTATTGATAATTGTTTATTACTTTTTTTGTTAACTCATAAGTTAATAATCATTGTTAAAAATGTCGATTTAAATATTTATAAATCCAATTTAAATCATTGATACGTAACATCAGCACATTGAACTTACAACAAGGATATACGAGGAATAATTAGTTTTCACAAGTTGTTTCTTATCATAAAATTTTAATTACTACGATAATTAAATATTTGATGATGTATTAAATCATAAAATTGAAGTAAAAAAATGGTTAATGACAATTTAGGGCCTGAACTCAAGGGGTGGTCTTAACGGGGCCTTGACTTTTTTTTTTCTCGCTAAATCAGGACTCAAAATCAATTTCTTTTTGTCAATTAGGGGCTTTCTGACGGAATTCGTTAGAATATTGTTAAGTTCCCATGTGTAGAGCACGTGATTAACAGATCCGTTAGTTTGAACTGATATTAACTCTTAAGGGTTAAATGGCACTTTTTAAAAGTATGGGGAAGTGTGGAAACTATAATCCATATCCTTTCATATTCCCTCACCCACACACGTATTACTCCCTATCTATGCCGTTTCTCTCTGCCTTCCTCACCTCCGGCATACAACCTAATTCTGACCTTCTTCTCCGGCAATCATCCACTTCTTCTCCGGCAGCCGTCCCTTCAAAGCCATCGCCTCCCCCACCCTTATTTATTCGCCTTAAACGTCTTCTCAAAACTACCACCGCCAGCTGCTCTCTTTCTTACTAGATCCAGATCTGGTTCGCACTCTAATGCGCACCATCTCCATTTTCTTCAAAAAATGGATGTCTCCCTCATCTCGTTATGTCGTTCCTGAAGCACCATCTTCGTTTTCTTCAAAAAATGGATCGCTCGCTTAAGTAGCCAAAAGGGGATTTTGAGTCTGCTCTAAATCAAAAAAGACGGTAAAGGTTCAGTTGGCGGCTGAATTGGGTGGTGGAAATGATGGCAATTGCAAGAATGGTAAACTGTTGATTGAGGCTGTGGACCAACTGGACAAATTTGACATTGAAATCCTGATTTTTCTTCTTGTTCATGTTGGATCTTGACCATAACTTAAACTTCCTTGTGGTTTTGATTACTTTCATTTTGGTGGTGGTGGGTAGTGTTGATGGTTGTGGGTAGGCGTAGATGGCAGGTGGTGGTTGTGGTGAAAAGGTTAGAAGAAGGGGGTTGGCCGGAGTTGTTGAAGAAGACGGTGGGTGTTGGCCGGAGTTAGGGCTATTAAACGAACCGAGCCTGTTCGAGCTCGGCTCGTTAAAGCTCGACTCGAATGGGCTCGAAGTGCTATTCGAGCTCGAGCTCGAACCGAGTTTTTCAGCTCGAATTTTTATCGAGTCGGCTCGTGTTCGGCTCGTTTGTTCGACGAGCTTTGTTCGACTTCGGCTCGTGTTCGGCTCGTTTAATTCACGAATAACTCGGGCTCGGCTCGATAAGCTCGTTAACACGTGTTATTTTGTTTGCGTTTGACTCAAGCTCGGGTCGGGTCGTTAAGCTCGAGCTCGACTAAATAATCATAATTATTACTTTTGTAATGAATACATACACATTATATGTATGTACAACATTGTACAAGGAATAAATCATAACTAAAATATTTTTATCTTCAAAATGAATCAAACAACATTAATTGCACAACAACTAAAATTAATTTAATTTTTATACATTCATATAATGATCATACAGCGACTAATTGAAATAAAAAATAAAATTAATTTATTCTATGCACATTCATTATGAAAACGTAAAGATATATACACAATAGTCGTTTTTTTTTCAAAACTAATTTATTATTTTTAAATGTACACATATCTTATATTATTTTTCTCATTGAAATAAAAAATAAAATTAATATCTATTATTGTAGTTATATATGCAAGTATATTTAATTACTCAAATATAGAATGAACAAAATGTTTATCATTTACATACACACACATATATATTTCAGATATAAATGTGTTTTCATGGTCAACTCCATAAAACGTTGACCACAATATGAAAACCTACCTATCCCTATGCATTTCAAATATTGTTATGAATTCACCGTTAGAATACGGTCGGCCTCAACTTTTAATTGCAAAATAGTAACTAGGTATTTAGCTTTTATAAAATTAAGATCAATGTTTGATCGAGTTGATCATAAAAATCAAAGTCTGGATGGAAGAAGTATCAATTATCAAATAACTAAGTTCGCTCTATAGATAAATGTGGAGAATTTCACTTTTTTTTTAATTAAAAAAAAATATACTACATCCGTCCCAGCTCAATGGGCACTTTTACTGTTCATGTGGTCAATTCATTCGAACTTTGACCATTATTTTGTGAAAATCTAGCTATTATTATACAATTTTAAAAGTTATTATTGTTTTATTGTTAGAAATAGTATCAATAACATCTTTCAAAATTGTATAGAGATATATAGATTTTCATAAAATTAAGCTTAAAGTTAAGTCAAATTGACCAAAAAAGTCAAACAGTGCATATTGAGCTGGGACGGAGGTAGTATTTTACTAAACATTTAACTTAGATAATTATCAGTTTTTTTTTATTTAGTACACACTTTCTTCTATATGTTTGAGAAAACAAAATGTCAATAAGTATACTCATTTACTCAAATAATTTCTTTAAAAAAAAAATACTCAAATAATTAAATACACAAGTTATATTAACATAGCCTCAAAAAGAAACACAAAAAAGTAATTTTCTTCATTTTTAATATGTGAAGTTAAATGAACAAGAGATTTTCTTAAAAAAAAAATACTCAAATAATTATTTTGTAATATACTCATTCGTTTGTAATATGTGAAGTTAAATGAACAAGAAATTTTCAAAAAAAATAAAAAATAAACAAGAGGTTACATACTTACATTTGTAAATAAGACACATGTTAGGATTAATGCCTTTGAATTTGGGGACGCTTAAATTTAGTGGATTAATTAACAAGTTCATAATTCCGAGTAAGTGACTGTTCTCATTCACGCCAAGGACTGGAGTGTGGGCCGGGCTGGACATCCTTGGAAATAAAGGTGTCTTTATTTCCAAGGAAGACGAATTAGATTAGGGAATTGGTGTATACGAATTATATACTCCCTCTGTCCCAAATTAATTCAGCAGCTAAGTAGCTCAGTTTGCCCAGTTTACACAGAGAGATCAATAATTCTAGATTTAGGGTTTGCACAGTCAGGAATTTTGTGATCAAAATTCGTGCAAAGTAGATTAGTGTGATCTTGTGTAATTGTTTCTCCGGAAATAATACTCTCCCCTCCCCATGGACGTAGCCAAGTTGGTGAACCACGTAAATCTGTGTTCTTGTGATTGCTCTATTTTCTCATCAAGTCTTGTTCAATTGCTCTAACAAGTGATATCAGAGCTCAAGTGGTACCAGAGCTTTTGGTTCATGGTTAGAGATTCAGGGATTCCGCTGCAGAGAACGAAAAGATGGGTTAAGGAGTAGATTCGATCGACAAGTTCAATGGGAAGAATAGTTTTTCTCTCTAGCAGATCAAGATGAAGGCTTTGTTGATAGACAAAGATTTATGGGAACCATTGGAGATTGCAATCAGGGATCGTAATGATCCCAAGGCTAAGGCAGTCACCACAGAAGGTACAGCAGAACAGTCAGAGAATGACAAGATAGCAGCAGCGAATGAGGTGGCGTCATTGAAGAAGTTAGATCAGAAGGCTCACGCCAAGATCATCAGGCAGTTGGATGATGAGATCCTAACCAATGTTGCAGGAACAGACTCCGGAAGCGATCTTTGGTTAAAGTTGAAAGATATGTACATGACACCTTCATTGACCAACAAGTTATACCTGAAGAAGAAGCTGTATGATTGTCGTATGACAGAAGGTACGCCCATTAATGATCATCTTGATAGATTTACTTCTGCATTACTTGAACTGCGTAATATAGGAGTTGTTGTGGATGATGAGGATGCAGCCTTGCAGCTTTTAGTATCCTTACCTATGTCTTATGAACATTATGTCAATTCGTGCATAAATCGTAAGGATGGTATCTCTCTAGAGGAAGTGAAAACTTCTCTAAAGACGAGGGAGTTACGCCGAAAGGCGAGTGGGAATGAGGCAGGTACCCAGTCATCAGTTTTGGTTGCTGGTAGCAGTAACAGGGGTTCTAGTGGGAAGAAGAACAATCAAGGTAATTCTTCACACAAGAAGGGTCCGAAACATGGGGATATCTGTAATTTCTGCAAAGAGAAAGGGCATTGGAAGTTCGACTGTCCCAGAAAGAAGCAAGGCAAGGCACCAGTCACAGCAGAGGCCATGACGGCCAGGGATTGCAGTTCAGATGAGGATTATGCTCTAGTAACATCAGAATCAACATGCGCATCTGATGCGTGGATTCTTGATTCAGGAGCATCTTACCATATAAGTCCTAGGAGAGAATGGTTTACCGGTTATAAGCAGATAGTTGGCGGTGACATAAGCATAGCCAATAGTACAGTCTACAGGGTTGTCGGTATTGGTTTGATCAAGGTCAGGACTCATGATGGCAGGGTTGTCACTTTGAACGAGGTTCGACACGTTCCGCATATGATGAAGAATCTGATTTCTCTTAGTCAGTTAGACAGCAAAGGGTTCAGTTTCAAAGGTATATGTGGAGTAGTTAGTGTCTGTAACGGTTCAGAAGTGATTAGGGATGGCAATTTGACCAAATCCGATCCGTACCGAAGGCGATCCGATCTGAAAAAATAGGGTTTGGTTTGCAATTTTTAAAACCCGAGCGGGTTCGGACCATGACGATGATCCGACCCGAACCATAATAATCCGATCCGAACCCGATCCGATCTGACCCGAACCCTTAATAAAAGGTGGATTTTAAAATTTTTTAATATTATCTTAAATTTTATTTTTTCTAATTTGTGTTTGTAAGTGAGATTTTGATGATTTTAGACTATTTTCCATACAACATTCAACATTGTTCTTAAAAATATATTTTAATTAATTAATTTTGAGCTAAAAAAATAGACTTTTAATAAGATTCGAGTCGGATCGGGTCGGTCACGATTTCTTGAATTTTCAGGTCGGGTCGGGTTCAGATCAATATATTTGAGATTCGGGTCGGGTTCGGGTCGGTCATGATCCGATCCAAACCCGACCCGTTGCCATCCCTAGAAGTGATGCTGAAAGGCCTTAAGCGGGGCTCCTTGTATTTCCTCCAAGGAAAGACGCTTGCAGAGTCGACTATGGCTGCATCAGAAGAGGTGAACGAGGGAGATATGTCTAAGCTGTGGCACATCAGGCTCGGTCACATGAGCACTCGAGAGATGCATGAGTTGACTAGAAGAGATCTTCTTTATTGCCATAAGATCAAGGATCTTAAAGGCGTTCTGGATTACATCCACTCAGAGTATAGGGGACCTTCACGTCAGGATTATCTAAGGGGGCACAGATATTTCTTGTCTATGGTTGATGATTATTCGAGGAAGACTTGGGTGGTTATCATGGAGCACAAGAATGGTCTAAGGAATTTCAAGGACTGGAAGACGGTAGTGGAGAACCAGACAGAGAAGAAGATCAAGAAGCTCCAGACAGATAATGGTTTGGAGTTCTGCAGTACTGAGTTCGATTCGTTTTGCAGGGAGGTGGAGGTTTCTAGACATCTCACCAGTAGAGGCACGCCACAGCAGAATGGTGTAGCAGAACGGATGGATCAGACATGGCTTGTGGGAGCGTTGTGCATGCTGTTGGTCCCAAAGACACAACAAGGGTATGAAAAGAGGCTAGAGGGGGGGGGGGTGAATAGCCTATTTAAAATTATCAACCCTTTTTCAAAATTCAACCTTGTGCTTACTATTGAGTTTTGTGGTCAAGTAAAAACCACTAGTTCAAAGTAAAATGCACAGCGGAAGTTTTCGATAAAACGAAGTAGAGTTGTTTTTGAAGTTAAAAACTGCTAGGTAAGCAAAACGTGCGGTCAGCAATATTGCGGTTGGCAATATTGCGGTCGGCAAAGATAGAGGTTTGAAAGATTCAATTTGCGGTAAGCAAAATGCGGCAAGCAAGTTGCGGTAACCCTTGCGGTCGGCTATTTGCGGTAAGCAAGGTTACTGACTAGAAAGGTTGAAAATGAAAGTTTGTGTCTTAGAGTTTTGGCAAAATGATAAGTAGTCAGAAGTAATAACTTAGGCAATAGGCAAGCAGCAAACACAATTCACAATCGTTTGAGTATCTGGAAAGATCAAACCACTAAACGACAAACAAAGTCAATATGAACAATAAGAACAATTGCAGAAAGTAAATTAGCAGAATGTAAATGACACAATGATTTGGAAAGGTTCGATCTGTTAAAAGATCTACGTCCTTTACCAAGATGGTCAGTCTTGGATTTTGAATGGAGGATATATTGATTCTTCTTGAGTACAAATTACAAAGATGAAGTATTGAATCAACACCTACTTTCTATGAAGAACAAATCCTAGACTTAGACCAGTGTATCCCTAATGATGCAATCTATGTGATTGATCAATCGGGGTGTGTGTGTGTAAAGAATCAAGAGCTCTATGTAATCTAAATGATTGAGAGCCTAATGAATCTTTAAATGTTGCTGGGCTTGAGATTTGAAGTTCTTGAAGGCTTGCTGGGGATCTTTGAAGTTTTGAAGGCGAATGCTTGAAGATTCAAATGATTCTGGAAATCTTTGAGTATGATCTTCAATCACCAAGTATTTCGACAGTAATTTCTCTCTTTGAATCTCAGCACACTTTCAATGAAGAAAGTAAAGACTATTTATAGCCTTGGGTGAGAGAGATAGCTGTTGGAAGATGATGAGCTGTCACATTCTGATTGGAGCTCATATCTTTGTCTTGTAGTTGCAGAAGTTAGTGGGCAAGATGTACTATCTTGTACCAGACATAACGACCAAATTCAAATTTGAATTTTGCAACGATTAAATCAAACTTGTCGTTTCTTGGTCTTCACTTGGTTGTGTGATAGCTGGTCTGCGGTCAGACATGATTGAGGTAACCTTGTAATCAGCAAGGATTTTGGTCGTCAAAATCATGCGGTCGTCAAAAACCATGCGGTCGCCAAAAACCATGCGGTCGCCAAAAACCTTGCGGTAGGCAGACTTAGCCATTTTCACCATATCAGCAGCAGCAGCATTTCTTCAAAATTTGAGGGGCTGATCTTCTAAGCCTAGCTAAACTAAAAATGGACTTAACTAATGAAGTTGTAAAACTTCTTACCATAAAACCTAAAGTCCATAAAAAGTAAAATAAGGTTATGGGATCAATCAAATCTAGGTAATAGGAGTGGTTTATAATGTGCATACCCAACAATCTCCCCCTATTTGATTGAGACCATTACCTACTATAACAAAGACTAATTCATTGTACTTGGTAATAACATGTTTCAAGAAATTAATTTTATTAAGTTCATGCCCCAAGTCAATGCACACACAGTAAGTCAATGTTATAGATTTCTATCATCCTAAAGAATAAAATAAAAGACTAATCCTAAAAGATAGAAATATTTTTGATGCAATTCAAAGAGATAATATATAAGGGAAATGAATAGCATCAAACAACACAATCATAGCAAGTACTCTGAATTAATAAGGCAGTGAAGCGTAAGAGTACGAATCCAAAAAAGAGAATAAATGTTGTGTTACAAACCCAAATAAGTTAAACAGAAAATGAAAATTGTTTGAGGCAACCAGCCTAATCAAAAACACAATGGTAACATAAAATAGTGCGGTCAGAAGGGCGGTAGAGAGATGCGGTCGGGGGGTGCGGTCAGCTCACATATTCAGACCAGGGATCTTGACTTCATCTTCATACTCAGGAATAATGGGGGCAAGTGAATGCATTGGCAAGCATGTAGTCAAAGCTGTTCACGGTCGGGAAATCGATGCTATTGCCTTCATCATTTTCTGCCTGTGAATGGACATTACCATGACCAGCATCAGCAACTTGGATGGATCCTTCAGTGACTGCACTTCCAGCCGACCTCTGAACAGATTCTTCTAAAGTCTCCAATTTCTTTTCAACGACCTGAAACGAACCAACGACCGTGTTGGTCAGTTCCTCAATTCTGGTGCCCTGATATTCAAGTGGAGTTTTCAGAGTTGCATAAGCGGCCTTGATTGCTTCAAGCTTCTTTGCTTGATTTTCAGTAAGGGCTTCAAGGGATGCCTTGATAGCAACATCAACACTGTTTTCCAAACTGAATTTGATTTTCTTCAGTTCATGAGTCAAGTCAGTTTTAACCAAATCCAGCTGTTTGGAAATTTCAATAGAGGCATCAACGACCTCTCGAGAGAGTCCACGGTTAAGAGCATTTGTCTGAATGGTCAGAGCCTCCTTCATGAATCGAGGAGTAACCAAGAGATCAGTTGACAGTACTGTTGATGTTGAAGCGGTCGGAGTGGGTTGTGCGGTAGCAGAACTCGAACTGGTTTTTCCAAGAACCACATCCTTAACAGTCTTTGTTATAGCCACTGTCTCCCCCTTAATGGTATCAATCATTTTGGAGGGTAGGGAGTACAGCTCCTGCTGAAGAGTGGCTTGAGAGGATTTCAAATCAACAACCTCTGCGGTCAGCTGAGCAATGGCTGTCTGGTTATCAGACTGAATTTTGGTCAATGCTTGGACTGCGGTAAGGAGTGCGGCAACCCGACTTGCGGTAGCAAGAATGTCATCATTCTTGATCGGAGAAGGAACACGAGTTGGAGAGTGAGTAGGGGAAGCAAGAGGGATGCGGTAAGTCTCATCGACCGTGGATACCTTATGAGTGGCAGCCTCCGAGCGGTCGAAAATAGGACTATCAACGTTGACATCAACATCCTTATCTTTGTTATCACTTTCACCGTGCTGGCTGCCAGTATCACCAGTATGTTTAGCATCACCATCTTTATCACCATCAATGTCACTACCAACTATCTCAACTTTAGAACCACTGGAAGCATCATCTGCAGTTTCCTCACTGTCAGACTCATCTCTAAGTGAGTAAACCTGTCTGGTACCAGTGGGTTTCAATTTCTGAGCAACTTTCTTTAAGGTGGGGGCAACCTCAACTCCAGTATCAGTTTCAACAGGAGGGGAACCAGTAGGAGTAAAAATAGGGGAAGCAGCAATTTTGGCTTTCTTCACAACTTTAACTGGACTTAGAGAATGAATGAATTCTCTTTTTCTCCCCCTGAGTCATTGCAGTCAAGGGAGCTTTTGATTTAACAGATTTGGAAGGAACGGCAAGCGACCTTTGAGGTGCGGTCGAATGACGAGGAGGTGAGACAGAGTGGGTAGGTTTGATAGAAGGTTCCTTAAACTTAATACCAACAACAACAGAGGATTTCCTGGAGACAGGTTCAACAGCAATGCCCTTACCCTTTCCCTTAACTGGTGCGGCAGGGACATATTCTTCTTCATCATCATCATCGTCTTCGTCACTTGCTGCAAGCTGAGAAGACTTGTGTTTGGAGGGAGACTCATAGGGTTCATGAGGGTCCTTTGCAAGATAGATCTTGTAAAGTCTGGTTCCAAAACGAACACGAAAGTTTGTTTTCATGGTGGATCGGGTAAAGAGTTTGCTTTTGGAAATGGTGAGGAGAAGTTCACGATTTTTGGACATAAATTTTCGAAGCTCTTTTATGTGGGTCATGAGGAAGGTAATGAAACGAGTGTGACTACGGTACTTGATGGTTCCCTTTTCTTTGGCGTTATTGTATGCGGCAATGTTTGCAATCAAAGCATCGTAGATAATTTGACACCAGTCAATGTCTTTGCAAAGGTAGATTGCGGCAGAAAGGACCCATTGAGTGGTGTTGAGGTTTGCTTGATTACCTGTCTTGCAATTGATGGAATGCCCAACCAGATGGCTAATATGGTACAATACTTCATCAAATTCCTTCCTGGGTACCTTAGTTACATGATTGTGTCCAACCAACCGTTTAGCAAGAGCTTTCAATTCGTCGTCAGCGACGGTCGTGGAATAAGTAACACCAGCCTTTTTCTTGATCCCAAGAACCTCACTAATGTTGACGACATCCAATGACATCTCAATCCCCTCAATTTCAGCATGGATAAATTTTACCATCTTGCCGGATGCACTTCGACCGGTCTCTTCTGTAGCGGTCGCAAAGAATTGATCGACGAGGGCAGGGACATGGAAGTCCTGATCGAAGGTAAAGAATGGCAGCAACCCCGTCTTGTCAAATCTCTTAATCAGATTTCTGCCAATTGCATCTTCTTTTAAATCTTCGAGGTCCATAAGAACGCCCGGTAAGAAATGTTTAGTATTCCGAAAAAAAATTGGAAAGTTAGAACAACAAAACAAATATGCGGTCACTTGCTAGATGTTGCGGCAAGTGACTAATGGTAAGATCCAAGTTGAAATAGATGCGTCAAGGATGCGAGGTAAGCATAACACGGTAAGTATGTAATAGCAAGCATGATAAAGGCAATTAGTAAGTGATAACAATCATGCGGTAAGGAGACCATGCGGTCGACTTACTTAACAAAGAAATCACACACAATGAAATTTGAAAGAATGAGATTCAGAGAATCCAAAACACGCACAAACACCTATCTAGTGTGTGTGACCAAGGAAAACGGATCAAAAAGGTTTTATTCAAGAACACGAAGAACACTCGTATGAACACGAGGAATAACACTGTAGCAAACCCAGAAAATCCAAAACAGTGCCGAAAATCAAAAATAAATTATGTATATTGCTTCGAAAAATCCGATTAAACAAGAATTAGACATTAATTTCAAGAAAAGAAACATCCAAGGTACACGAAATTAAAGAGAAACATGAAAAGGGGGGGGGGGGAAATACGAAAACCCAGTTGAAAAAAAATCTCAAATAAAGCCATGAAATCTAAACAGAACACATATTGAGATGAGTAAATGATAGCTATTTCAAGAATCAAACACCACTTAAGCATAGAAATTTTCAATATCATGAATGGGAGGAATATGAAAGGCTTCTACATAAACCCACCAAGAACAATAAACTCAAAAATTTCATCAATTATATAGAGATTTAAGGGCGGAAATCATACCATTCTTGACTGTTGAAATGAAGGATTGAAAGAGGATGATTTCTTGTGAGTTTTGTCAGTTGGGGCCATGAAATTATATAGTGAATTGGGGAGAGAAACGGACAAGGGGGCGCAGAAAAGAGAGAGAATTTTAGAGAGAGAGAGAGTAGAGAGAGAAAGGGGGTCAGAGAGTGGAGCAGAGAGAGTGGGAAGTGTTATATAGGTGGTTATGGGGAGGTGGAGAGGTGGAAAAGTGGGGGGTTACCTCTGCAGATTAGATATGACAGATAAAAGAGTCCTTTTTGTTTTCAAATGAGAGCCAATGACGGCGGAGCAAAAAATATTATAAAGATTTGAAATAAATAAAAGCGAGGGAATAATGAAAATTACCTTAATGCCCTTGAAGTCATAACGTCACTCCTAAATATCTCTAAGGTTAGAACACTTACCTGGAGTCCATGAGTGCGGTAAGTGATGGAGTGTTACCGTAAAAAGAGCGGTCGAAGATGGATGACTTTACGGTCGACATTTGGTGGTCAATGACCATGCAGTGGGCAAGAGAAGAGGATTTTGATTCTTGCGGTCGACAATCATGCGGTCAATGACATAGTGAGGTAAGGCATGCGATCGACTGAGTAATGAAGTACTAAGATGAGGTCGTCATTCATGCAGTCGACATGGTTGTTGCTGACTTGTAACCTACTTATTTGAAAAACTTGGAGAAACCAAAACACTAATATAGAAAGATATAAGGACAAGATATTTAAATTTCTAACATACCCATTTCTCCTCTGAGAAACCTAAATCACTTGGAGTCTAGAGCCTTGGTGAGAATGTCTGCAATTTGATTGTCAGTACTCACATACTCTAGATGAATGTTACCTTTCTCGACATGATCTTTGAGAAAATGGTATTTGATATCAATGTGTTTGGTCTTTGAATGCATCACAGGATTGTTGGACACAGCAATGGTAGATGTATTGTCACAATAAATTGGACAATTTTCTTCTTTGATTCCGTAGTCGACCAATTGTTGTTTCATCCAAGCACTTGGCAGCAGCAGCTTCCAGCAGCTATATATTCAGCTTCTGTGGTAGATACGGAAACTGATGCTTGTTTCTTGCTAGCCCATGAAACGAGTCGATTTCCTAGGAAATGACAAGTTCCACTTGTGCTTTTCCTGTCAATGGTACATGCTGCATAATCTGCATCTGAGTAACCTATAAGATCGAAATTCGAATCTTTGGAATACCAAAGTCCAAGGTTAATAGTTCCAGATAAATAACGAATAATACGTTTTACAGCAATAAGATGTGCTTCTCGAGGATCCGCTTGATAGCGAGCACAAACACAAACACTAAACATGATATCGGGCCTACTAGCAGTTAAGTAGAGAAGAGAGCCAATCATACCTCGATACAAGGTTTGATCAACCTTTTTACCTTTTAAGTCTTTGTCGAGCTTATTGCCGGTAGCCATAGGAGTGTCGTATGCTTTTGCATTTTCAAGTCCAAATTTCTTGATAAGATCTTTTGTGTACTTTGCTTGGTTGAGGAAGATGCCTTCAGCACATTGTTTAATTTGTAGCCCAAGGAAGAATGTCAATTCTCCCATCATGCTCATCTCAAATTTGCTTTTCATTAACTTTTCAAATCGCTTACACAACAATTCGTTAGTAAACCAAAAATAATATCATCGACGTAAATTTGAACAAGTAAAGTATGATCATGATATTTTGCAATAAATAAAGTTGTGTCGATCTTACCACGCTTAAAACCCTTTTCTAGAAGAAATTTTGATAGAGTATCATACCATGCTCGTGGAGCTTGTTTGAGTCCATACAAAGCCTTTTGAAGTTTGTAAACATGATGTGGAAATTTGGGATCTTCAAATCCGGGCGGTTGAGCGACATAGACGGTTTCTTGAAGTTCGCCGTTGAGAAATGCACTCTTCACATCCATTTGATAAAGCTTGAATCTCTTGTAAGAGGCATAAGCTAAAAATATCCTTATAGCTTCAAGTCGTGCAACGGGGGCAAACGTTTCGTCGTAGTCGATGCCTTCTTCTTGTCTATATCCTTGTGCAACCAACCTAGCTTTGTTTCTTGTGATGTTCCCATTCTCATCCATCTTATTTCTAAACACCCACTTTGTACCAATCACTCCTTGATCTTGTGGTCTTGGAACTAAATTCCAAACTTTACACCTTTCAAATTGGTTGAGCTCTTCTTGCATAGCAACAACCCAACTTGAGTCTTGGAGTGCTTCATCAACTTTCTTGGGTTCAACTTGCGATATGAATGCGGTAAGTGCATCATAATTTGATTGTCTTGTTCGAACACCGGAGTGTAGGTCACCAATGATATTTTGAATTGGGTGATCTCTGACCTCGCGCACTTCATGTGGTAGGTCGGGTTGAGTTGATGGTTGTTGAAAAATCTTCGAGTGGTACACCATTTGTGCCGTCCCAATCATAGGTAAGTTGAGGGATAGGTTCTTCAACATTGATAGGTGTCTCAACTTCAACTCCATTTGGGGTAGCAGCAGATGCAGTAGCTTCTGGTGCTTCATTTGAGGTAGGTGGAGGAATAGTTGAGGTAGAAGGATTTCCTTGAGTTGATTGATTTTGTGGTTGACTTGTACCTGTCTCATTAAGCTCAACAAAATCATCAGCAACATTTGGAGCCATATGTGGCTCAAGGAGAGAATGTTCATCAAAAGTAACATGGACAGATTCAACTATCTTAAGAGTGGTTTTATTAAATACACGAAAAGCTTTTGAGTGTTTAGCATACCCAACAAATATACCTTCATCAGCCTTAGGAGCAAATTTACCTCGATGTTCTTTACCGTTGTAGAGAATGTAACATTTGCAACCGAATATCTTGAAGTAGGCAATGTTGGGGGTTCTTCCTCTCCAAAGTTCATAAGGAGTCTTGTTGTAGGTCTTGTTGATGAGGGATCGATTTTGAGTGAAGCAAGCTGTGTTGACTGCTTCAGCCCAAAAATATTGAGGTAGCTTCGATTCAGCGATCATCGTTTTTCCTGCCTCAATCAACGTTCTGTTCTTTCTTTCCACAACGCCATTCTGTTGTGGAACTCCAGCAGCTGAAAAGTTGTGGTCAATACTATGGTCGTCACAGTATTGAGCGACTCCGTGGTTTTTGAATTCTGTTCCGTTGTCGGATCGAACACTGACGACGTCGTCTTCTTTTTGGGTTTGGAGCTGTCTTAAGAGTGCGGTCAAAATGTCATAACAATCGTCTTTGGAGATCATCATTTCGACCCACGTATATCTTGAATAATCGTCTACCACAACCAATGTATATCTATTGCGTCCAATACTTGCGGTAGTGACATGTCCAAATAAATCCATATGTAGCAGCTGCAAACATCTTGAAGTTGACGGAGTCGTCTTGCTGGAGAAAGACGATTTTGGTTGTTTGCCTAGTTGACAAGCTGAGCACTTTTCATCGTGGTGGTCAGCAACTTTGGGTAAACCACGAACCAAATTATCTCTACCAATCTTGGAGAGATACTTGAAGTTCAAGTGACTAAGTCGTTTATGCCAAAGCCAACTATTTTCGCTAACATTTTTTGCTACAAAACAGAGATTAGAAGAAATACAAGTAGAATTGAAATCAACAATGTAAACATTTTTCTTACGAATCCCTTTGAGTAAAGTGACGCCGGAGTTGCCATCCTTGATAAGACAATGAGTTGAAGTAAAGTGGCATTGCAATCCTTTGTCGCAAAATTGAGAGATTGAGAGAAGATTGTGTTTTAGACCGGTAACTAGAGAAACATCTTGGATTGTTATTTTTCCTTTTCTGATGACTCCATAACCGATAGTTTTTCCTTTGCTGTTGTCGCCAAAAGTAATTGCTGGACCTTTTTCATTTCGGACATCTTCCAATAAATTGATATCTCCAGTCATATGCCTTGAGCATCCACTGTCGAGATACCATAAACTTGTAACATCATCGGAGTGACCAGCCATAAGACAGAGGACCTACAAAATAAACATTTAAGATCGAGGTCCCCTTTATTATTTTGGGTCCTAAAGATTAGCATCTTTTGACGACCCACACTTGCCTCACAGAAGGGGGTTTAGACCTTCTGGGATTTGGTGTGAATCTTAAAAGACATTCAGCAGCCTTATGACCATAATCATCACACACAGAACAATGGTGGAAGCCACCCAACTGAGGGTTAACAAACTTCGTCGAAGTCTTCAGCATAACATCATTTACTGGTATGGATGATGTTTCCCATACAAAATTCATCCTCTTGAACTTTGCCGCCTTGCCACTACCCGCGGTCGTCGACTTCCTTGCGGTCGTCGATTTCCTTGGTGCGGTCGTCGATTTCCTTGCGGTCGTCGACTTCCTTGATGCGGTCGCATGACCTCGCGGCAAGTAGGTGCGGTAAGGCAACTCAGCGCCCTTGCTGGTGCTTGCCGCAGCAGCAGGAGGTTCATCCATGGCAATACCTTTCAACTTAAGTGTCTTGCCAGTTTGATTCTTAGGGTAGACATAGTTGAACACTAGTTTCTTCTTTGGTTCTTGTCCTTCACCCTTTGAAACATGATGTTTAGCCGTCGACCTTTCCAAAGTTTGCTTGGTAAATTTCTCATCTCTTTCACAACAAGATGCACATTTAGAGTTGTCACTAGTTTGGAATCCCAAGCCTTCATTATCACCATTAGGCTTTTGGGATTCTAGTATTTTATCCATAGTAACACGAGAATTGGTCCACTAATTAGTGATCCGTTTAAGGTCGTTTATCTCAGCAACCAATTCATCGTTTTTAACTTTAAATATGACATTTTGTTCTTCTAAGAAACGGTTTCGATCAGTAAGAGAAGTCATGCTCTTGATCTGCTCCTTAAGGAGGGTGAGTTCAGATCTAAGTAGAGATTCCTTCGTCTTAAGCTGGGAAATTTCTGCAGTTGAAAGTGCTAAAGCTTCCTTCATGCCAGAAAATTTACTAACTACCTGTTCAGCTTTCAAGAACATCTTTTCTTGTTCGTCGGGGGAAATGTCAAACTTAATTTGAGGAGTGGTAAGCAGAACTTCCTTCAACTTGGGATTACACTGAGCCTTCTTTGCAGCACCAACATCGCACCTTGAAAATAGAAGATCGCCATTCTTTTGAACCGGAGTAAGAAATCCCTTTTCAGCGAGTTCATCGGCCGTATAGCTTATCCGTTTAGGTTTTGCATTTGGTGAGCGACGATTTTCATTATCATCCTCATCATCGGAATGAACGACCAGGCAGATGTGACCTTCTTCAGAATCCTCGTCTTTCTTCAGAGTCTGACTCTATCCAAGTAGCTAACTCTTTTGTGGTAGAGTCCTCTTCAGCGACCATTCCCTTTTGCTTTGATTATCTAGGAGTGAAGTTGCTTTTCTTCTTCATGTACTCGAATTTGGGAATAGGGCACTCTGATGCAAAATGACCGGGTTTCCTGCAATTAAAACAAACGAGATCCTCTTTCTTCTTGGAGAAGTTGGAGTACTCTTTCTTACTTGTTGAGCTGCTCCTAGAGAACCTTGCTGGAGCTTTGTTTGATGATCCGGGCCTTGCTGACTTTCTGAATTTTTGAAATCTTTTCACGAACATAGCAAAGTCGTCGTCGTCCATATCTAGTAACTCAGATGTGGAGATTTTTGGATCTTCTTCTTCGATCACTTCTTCCTTTTTAGCGACCAACGACAAACTCTTAGTTTTTCCTTCCATCTCTTCAATGTTGTGGAGCTTGATGTCAAAAACTTTGAGATTGGCGTAGAGGCTTCTGAGAGACATATCATCTAGAAGCTTGGTATCTTCAAGAGTATTTCCTTTGTGAAGATATTGAGAACCAAGAGCAGCAAGAAAATTGACATTGATTTCTTTCTTGGTAAGCTTCTTTCCAAGTGCTGTGTATGTACTTACGATCTCACAGTAACGATCATAAGTGGCTCTTAGTGATTCACCGGGGATCTTAGCGAAGTTGTTGAAACGTCTTTGAATTGCAAATCTTTTGCTTTCCTTGCACGCTTGATCTCCTTCGATGTAATCTTCAATTGCATCCCAAAGATCTTTTGCTGTAGCACATTCCATGATTTGTCGACGCTGAGACGTATTTAAAGTACTCATGAGTATACTTTTTGCTTTCACATCCATTCCAACTAGTCTTTTCTCTTCATCGGTCCATTCAGCTTTTGGTTTCTTGATTGTTGGTATGGTATCATTGGTTTCTGGATCCGGATTAGCTTTCATTGGGAAGTATGGTCCAATGGTAAGACAATCACCAAGTTGCTCGTCCATGGAGTAGAACTGAGTTAGAATGCTGTGCTTCCATACGTCAAAGTTGTCTTCGTCGAACGCTGGAACGTGGGTGAAGTTCACCGTTGCCATAGTTTTCTGACTTGCCATTTTGAATCGGCACCCAAGCTGTTAAGCTTGAAAAACAGAAGTTTTATAAAGGTGTTAGCTCTGATACCACTTGTTGGTCCCAAAGACACAACAAGGGTATGAAAAGAGGCTAGAGGGGGGGGGGTGAATAGCCTATTTAAAATTATCAACCCTTTTTCAAAATTTAACCTTGTGCTTACTATTGAGTTTTGTGGTCAAGTAAAAACCACTAGTTCAAAGTAAAATGGACAGCGGAAGTTTTTGATAAAACGAAGTAGAGTTGTTTTTGAAGTTAAAAACTGCTAGGTAAGCAAAACGTGCGGTCAGCAATATTGCGGTTGGCAATATTGCGGTCGGCAAAGATAGAGGTTTGAAAGATTCAATTTGCGGTAAGAAAAATGCGGCAAGCAAGTTGCGGTAACCCTTGCGGTCGGCTATTTGCGGTAAGCAAGGTTACTGACTAGAAAGGTTGAAAATGAAAGTTTGTGTCTTAGAGTTTTGGCAAAATGATAAGTAGTCAGAAGTAATAACTTAGGCAATAGGCAAGCAGCAAACACAATTCACAATCGTTTGAGTATCTGGAAAGATCAAACCACTAAACGACAAACAAAGTCAATATGAACAATAAGAAAATTTGCAGAAAGTAAATTAGCAGAATGTAAATGACACAATGATTTGGAAAGGTTCGATCTGTTAAAAGATCTACGTCCTTTACCAAGATGGTCAGTCATGGATTTTGAATGGAGGATATATTGATTCTTCTTGAGTACAAATTACAAAGATGAAGTATTGAATCAACACCTACTTTCTATGAAGAACAAATCCTAGACTTAGACCAGTGTATCCCTAATGATGCAATCTATGTGATTGATCAATCGGGGTGTGTGTGTGTAAAGAATCAAGAGCTCTATGTAATCTAAATGATTGGGAGCCTAATGAATCTTTAAGTGTTGATGGGCTTGAGATTTGAAGTTCTTGAAGGCTTGCTGGGGATCTTTGAAGTTTTGAAGGCGAATGCTTGAAGATTCAAATGATTCTGGAAATCTTTGAGTATGATCTTCAATCACCAAGTATTTCGACAGCAATTTCTCTCTTTGAATCTCAGCACACTTTCAATGAAGAAAGTAAAGACTATTTATAGCCTTGGGTGAGAGAGATAGCTGTTGGAAGATGATGAGCTGTCACATTCTGATTGGAGCTCATATCTTTGTCTTGTAGTTGCAGAAGTTAGTGGGCAAGATGTACTATCTTGTACCAGACATAACGACCAAATTCAAATTTGAATTTTGCAACGATTAAATCAAACTTGTCGTTTCTTGGTCTTCACTTGGTTGTGTGATAGTTGGTCTGCGGTCAGACATGATTGAGGTAACCTTGTAATCAGCAAGGATTTTGGTCGTCAAAATCATGCGGTCGTCAAAAACCATGCGGTCGCCAAAAACCATGCGGTCGCCAAAAACCTTGCGGTAGGCAGACTTAGCCATTTTCACCATATCAGCAGCAGCAGCATTTCTTCAAAATTTGAGGGGCTGATCTTCTAAGCCTAGCTAAACTAAAAATGGACTTAACTAATGAAGTTGTAAAACTTCTTACAATAAAACCTAAAGTCCATAAAAAGTAAAATAAGGTTATGGGATCAATCAAATCTAGGTAATAGGAGTGGTTTATAATGTGCATACCCAACACATGCTCTCCAATGCAGAGTTATCTAAACATTTCTGGGCAGAAGCGCTTAGTACAACATGTTACTTGATTAATCATGGACTTCATACTGGTAGTGGCCTCAAAGTTCCCTATAAGGTATAGACTGGCAAAACCACGATTGGTTCAAGTGTTGGCGGTGTTGATAAACAGGTGGAGCAACAAGATACTGAAGAATTAGTTGTCCTACAGTCAGATGTTGAAAAACAGGTGGAGCAACAAGATACTGAAGAGTTAGTTGTCCCACAGTCAGATGTTGATCAGGATCCACCAACAGAGACAAAGACTGAAGCACCAGAAAGTTCAAGTTTAGTTCCCGAGGAACAGGGTTAGCACAAGGAAGGTCTAGAAGAGATAATTTCGGGAAGCCTCCGGAGAGGTGTTGATTTGAAGACTAGGTGTCTTATCCACTGCTGGTTGCTGAGGAAGTGGAGCCCGTTCTTACGGAACCTTCTACTTTCAATAAAGCAGATACATGTTCAGAGTCATATCAGTGGTATGCGCCTATGGGTGATGAGATGGAGTCTCTTCACAGGAATCGGATTTGGAAGTTGACTACAAGGCCAGAAGGCAGGAAGATTGTAACTTTCAAGTGGATCTTCAAGAAAAGGGAAAGGATGTCACCGGCAGAAGGGTTCAAGTATAAAGCTCGCATTGTTGCAAGGGGCTTCACACAGAGAGAAGAGGTGGACTACAATGGGATCTTCTCAACAGTGGTCAGACACATTTCGATCAGAGTGTTGCTAGCAATAGAAAAAGAAATATACATGACAGAGTCGGAAGGATTCCAAGTTCCTGGTAAGGGAGATCAAGTTTGTAGATTGAAGCAATCTCCTAGGAAGTGGTACAAAGGATTTGACAGCTATGTGATAGCAGCAGTCAAGAAGTCAGGGATTCAGAAGCTGAAAGGCTTGGTCGCAGAGGTGAAGGGTTTGGGTAACGCGAAGAGAATTATGGGTATGGATATCTATAGAGACAGAGCCAAACGGAAACTGTTCTTATCCCAGAAAAGATACATCAAGAAAGTTTCAGAGCGGTTTGTTAGGTCAACAACTAAGGCTATAGACACTCCGGGTGCAGTGAATGCACAAACAGTCGCGTTTGGGCCCAAATCGGTTGAGGAGAAAGAGTATATGGCTCGAGTATCCTATGCTAGTGCAGATGGTACTTTGATGTATGCTAAAGTGAGCACTAGAGACATCGTTCTCGTCTATGGAAATGGAACAGAATGTGCAGTAGAGGGTTTCTCAGATTCAGGTGATGATATAAGAAGATCGATAACCGAATATGTGTTCACGCTTGGTGGGTCAGTTGTCAGTTGGAAGGCTACATTGCAGACGATAGTGACGTTGTCTACAACAGAAGCAGAATACGTGGCATTGACAGAGTCCGCTAAGGAAGGAATATGGTTGAAGGGATTGATCAGCAATCTTGGGATACATCAGGATCAAGCTATTATTTATTGCGATAGTTTGAGCGCGATTTGTTTGGCCAAGGATCAAGAGAGGACCAAGCACATTGGTGTCAGATATCATTTTCTAAGGGATGAGAAACGGGTAAAGGTGAAGGTAGGGACGGCGGACAACCCTGCAGATATGTTCACAAAACCCGTGACGGGGAGCAAGTTCCAGCATTGTTTGGACTTGCTGAATGTTCGCAGCTATTAGATAGCAGAAGAGGCGAGGGGGGAGGAAAGATTTGTTATTTGGGTGATTCAAAGTCAAGGTGGAGATTTGTTATGATTAATGACTTTGAATTTGGGGACGCCTAACTTTAGTGGATTAATTAACAAGTTCATAATTCCGAGACAGAAGGAGTAAAATTGTTTTTGGCTAAGGCCATAGGCCAAAGTCATAAAAACAGTAAGTGAATGTTCTCATTCACGCCAAGGACTGGAGTGTGGGCCGGGCCGGACATGCTTGGGTTTTGGTTTGTTTTTGTTTAAGTGACGTGCTGGCAGTATGTTTTTGATAAGGATTAAGTTTCCTTATTTGAGTCATACTTAGGGAATAAAGGTGTCTTTATTTCCAAGGAAGACGAATTAGATTAGGGAATTGGTGTATACGAATTATATACTCCCTCTGTCCCAAATTAATTCAGCAGCTAAGTAGCTCAGTTTGCTCAGTTTACACAAAGAGATCAATAATTCTAGATCTAGGGTTTGCACAGTCAGGAATTTTGTGATCAAAATTCGTGCAAAGTAGATTAGTGTGATCTTGTGTAATTGTTTCTTCTGTGATAATAATATTCCCTCCTCTCACCGTGGACGTAGCCAAGTTGATGAACCACGTAAATCTGTGTTCTTGTGATTGCTCTATTTTCTCATCAAGTCTTGTTCAATTGCTCTAACAACACATATTTTGAGATTAAAAGAAGAGTAAAAAGAGAAAAGAAAAAATAATAACAGAGTTTTTGTTCAAAATACAGAGAATACTTATCAGAGCACGGTAAGGCTCGAATTCGAACTCGGTAAGGCTCGAATTCGAACTCGAGCTCGTTTGATTGCATAATTTTGAGGAAAATGTTTAAGCTCGAGCTCGGCTCGTGTAGACTCGAGTTTGAACAGCTCGTGAAAAGCTCGCAAGCAGCTCGAAACTTGATTCGATTCGAGCTCGAACAACAAAAATGGGCTCGAGCTCGAGCTCGATAATTTGTAAACGAGCTCGAGCCCAAAACTCCAAAGCTCAGCTCGGCTCGGCTCGGCTCGTTTACAGCCCTAGCCGGAGTTGTTGAAGGTCGTGGTGGGAATTTCTTGTTTTGATTGATTTGTGCATCATTATCTTGTACATTAAATTAATGTACAATAAATTTTGTTTATGTTTCAAAAAAACTACTTAAAGCTTAACAAATTAAGTTTTATATTATTATATACTCCCTCCGTCCCGCTTGAATTAGAATTTTTGGTCAAGTAATTTATAATTTGATAAAAAATTCTAATGGGACATAATAGAGAGTGTATAAAAGGTCAAAAAATCATAAAGTTTAATTTTATTTTTTTCGAGAAGCATATGTTAAATTTTGCTTAAAATACTGTGTTAAATTATGCATTACAATATTACACAGGTATTTATTATATATTTTAAAAAATAATTAAGTAAATTTTATTTATTTTTAAATAATGTTATTGTATATTAAAGAAATGTTAAGTAATTTTGTTCTAAAAATAATTATTTAATCTTAAAAAGATATTTGATTTTTTTAACCCTTTAAAATTTAAGAATTCCTTTAAACCCATTGATAACAAATTTCAGTTCAAACTAACTGATCAGTTAATCACGTGCTCCGCACATGGGAACTTAACAATATTTCTAACGAATTCTGTCAGAAAGCCTGTTGGGTATGCTTATCACTTAACCCTCCTACACTTGTTAGAATTGATTGATACCATCACCTATAAGTATTTTTACGGACTTTAGGACCTCATGTAAAGAAGTTTAGAACTTCAATCTTTAGCTGAGTCCTTTTTTATAGTATAGGCTTAGATGATAGGACTTGAAGTTTTAAAGATCGAAGATCACCTAAGCAAGGATTCATTTCGCTACGCAGAATGTTCTCTGCGCAGGTCGCCACTGCGCATAGATATCTTTGCGCAGACCTTGACCCTGCTCAATTTTCAAGATATTTCTTCCTAAACTCTCAAGAGATCTCTTTGTGACCAAGCATGGTGCGCATGCTGCTCATGCGCTGAATCCATGCGCGCCGGCAATGCGCATGCCTTTGTGCGCGGGCACAACCTTGGTCAAGCTCCTCATCTCCTAATCTCACATTCTAGAAAGCTTGGAAAACACTTAGAAGATGCACGCTTATTAAAATGCTGAGGTGTGCACAAACGACAAAATAAGCACACTCAGCAAAACCATTGGTGGAGACACGCTTCAAAGAAATATCTCAAGAGAAGACAGCTGTCAACCTTCTAGAAGAAGCTTTTGAAATTGGTCTTCATGCTGTCTCCAACGGCTCTATATACCTGCGCACCAATCATATTGTGCCAGGTCATTATCTTTGATCAGAGCCCCAACGGCTATAAAGGACAGCTGCGCGCCAATCATGTTGTGCCAGCTCATTGTCCTTGCTCAGAGCTCCAACGGCTATATTCAAGCTCTCAGCTATAAATAGCCTGCTCATCTTCATTTCCAAACTGCCTTTGGATTTAGCCCTTTTCATCGACCCTTGATCATCATCTTTGATCAAGCTCCTCTTGTTGGCCATTATGCTTCAGAGCTCGAGTTTATGCTTCACTGAAAAACCATGAAGATCTGAAGACTGCTGCTTAGTTTTTCCAGATTCTTTAGAACAGCCTTCAAGATCTTCAAACCTTCAAAACTCCTGCTCATATCACAAAGCCTATATCACCAGAATTCTTGGTGCTCTTCATCTTTCATATTCATAGAGCCCAGAATTTCTGTCACACACACACCTCTTGAAGTTTTGATCATTTTGATCTAACTTCTTGAGATACACCGGTTTAGTCTAGGATTTGTTCTTCATAGATAATAGATCTTGAGTTAGTATTGAGCTCAAATGTTGTAATTTGTAATACTCTCTCATATAATAAGATCTCCATTAGAAATCCAAGACTAACCATCTTGGTAGAGGATGTAGATCTTTCATCGATCGAACCTCTCCAAATAGCGTGTTCATTATACTTATTGCATATTCACTGCTTAACTTTTTATGAACTGCTTTGTTTGATCTTTCAGATTGCCACTCTCAGATGTTGTAATTGTTATTGCTCATTTGCCTTAGAATCCCATTTTGCGCCACTCTTTAGCCTCATACTTAGCGCGTGCGTTTTTATCTCTACGCAGTATACCCTGCGCAGAGCTGCTTTAAATTTCCGCTGTGCATTTCACACTCTTACCGCGCGCTATACTTAGCCAAAATAAAAGTTGTGCGCATCTGCCATTGAATTGCAAAAGGGTTTGAAAAGAATTTTAAAACGCTATTCACCCCCCCCCCTCTAGCGATTTTCACACCCTTGTTGCCCCTTTAGGGACCAACAAGTGGTATCAGAGCTAACACCTTCATAAAACATGTTTCTGTTTTTCAAGCTTAACAGCTTGGGTGCCGATTCAATATGGCTTCAAATCTAGGGCAATGGCTAACTTTTCACTTATCCCTGCGCCTGCTCAAACCTCAGATCAAATTCAGAAAGCTCTCCAAACCTGGTGGATCCTCAAGCAAAGATCCGTATTCTCTCTCATAAAGACTCAAAGAAAGATGACTTGGTTTATGCAGAAAGCCAAAACATTACGCTTCAATGCCTCCTTCAAATTTTGAATACAAGGAAAAGCAACCCTGCGCACAAAGCATCAAAGCAGTGCAGAATGGTTGATGAAGAGAACTGCGCAGAGAAGGAGCTAAGGACTCGGAGACTTGGCACTGAAGACAACTATGCTGACCCTGAGGATGGACTACTCTGCTTAATGGCAAATGCTGACAATGATTCAAAAGTTGTTTCTGAAATGGAACCTGAGCATGCGCCAAGGACAATCAAAGAAAGATCCCTTCACTCTAGTGGAAACGAGATACTTTCACCAAGCAGACAGAATGACAAGCACCTATCTGCCAGGGCCAACTTGACAGAAGCTGCATCATCACCAACTCCGCAGCCGCGCAAGGAATCTCTCAAAGTGTGCTGATCTTAAAAGATAACTCTGCTGTAGAGCGCAAGTTAATGTTTCAACAAGCAGAAAAGATCTACTTCACTGCGATCTCTCAAGCTCAGTTGATATCGACAGTGGATTCTAGACACTACTAGAGATGTCAACACTCTTAAAGGTGCGCATGAAGGAAGAGATCACTCAGTAATATATGGTGACAACAACAAAGGGAACATAATTGGATTTGGACTAATCATAAAAGATTAAGTCTCAAGCAACCTGCTCTCCATATCACAATTATGAGATAAAGTTCTGGAATGCCATATCACTTCAACGCTATGTTACATCAAAAATGGCGTTTCTGGACTAACTTTGCTCACAAGGACTCGTAAGACCAATTTCTAATCTATTTGATCTTACCGCTATAATTTCTATTACTAATCCTTGTTTTGTAGCAATAAGCTTAAGTGAAAGCAGCTAGCAATGGTATAAGCACCATACCAGCTTAGTAAGCAACCTGAGCAGTTTTCCTCCAGCAAGATTGCTCCGATGTCAAAACGCTTACATCCGCTTCACCTCATATGTTTGGACCGCTCACTACCGCGAAGCTTTGGACCAACCTGTGGTATCTCTATGATATCCTGGCTGTTCTCCTTAATCTCCAAACATAGAAGACATCAATAGAGTTCGACACTTCAATATAACAGAATTTATGAACAACGATGTCGCTCAATATTGTGAGAACCAACAAATGGTATTGATCACAATTTCTCTGCTGCTGGAGTTCCTCAACAAAATGGCGTTGTGGAAAGAAAGAATCGCACGTTAATTGAGGCTGGAAAAATAATGATAGCAGAAGCTAAGCTTCCAAAGTATTTCTGGGGAGAAGCTGTCAACACTGCTTGCTTTACTCAGAATAGATCCCTCATCAACAAAGCCTACAACAAGACTCCATATGAGCTATGGAGAGGAAGAGCGCCCAACATTGCTTTCTTCAAAGTTCTTTGGCTGCAAACGCTATTAAGGAAAATTCGACGCCAAAGCAGATAAAGGTATTTTCGTTGAGTATGCCAATCAGTCTATAAGCTTTTCATGATCTTAATAAGATAAATCTTTAGTCATTTTAGTATCTGTATATGCTACTTTTTTATAAGCATTCTCTCCTTGAGCCACATTTGGCTCCCAATGATTTTGATGACTCTGCTGAGCTTTTTAGACAGGTGCGCAGTAATTCTATTCCTGCGTATGACATAGATCAAGCAGATTCAGAATCAGTCCATCTCATGCGCATACTATAAATGCTGCGCCTGAATTTGCAACTCCTGATGCGCAAACACCTCCTTCTGCGCACGATGTTTCTCCACTTCAACAAATCACCTTGGATGATCGTGATGCTGAAGTAAATAAAATACCCATTGATCTTCGTATTCCTATCATCACAATATAGGGATTCGCACATCGAGAGCATCAAACTTTGCGGTGTAGCATTCGTTTATCTCTCATGTCGGATCAAAGAAGATTGATAGAGTGGTCCATATTCTAAGATGAATTGATGCTATGCAAGAAGTGCAAGAAAAGCTCAACCATTATTTAGCAGTTCAATGGGTGTTCGGAAACAAGATGGATGGGAATGGAAGAATCACAGAATCAAAGCAAGAAAGCTTTGTATGGTCTTAAGCAAACTCCAAGAGCATGGTACAATACGCTATCAAAATTCCTACTAGAGAAAGGCTTCAAGTGCGGTAAAATCAATACAACTCTTTTTATTGCTAAGTATAATGATCACTCCTTACTCGTTCAAATTTATGTCGATGATATTATATTTGGTTCTACTAATGAGTCTCTTTGTAAGCGCTTTGAAAAGCAAATGAAAAGCCGGTTTGAAATGAGCATGATGGGAGAACTCACATTCTTCCTCGGGCTTCAAATCATGCAATTAAATGATGGCATCTTCGCAAATCAAGTCAAGTACACTAGGAACTTAATCAAGAAGTTTGGACTTGAATGCTAAAGCATACGACACTCTAATGGCCACAAGCAACAAATTTAACAGACTTAAAAGGTAAAGTTGATCAGACTATATCTAGGTATGATTAACTCTCCTTTATCTTCTGCTAGCTGGCAAAGATATTGTTGACTGGATATGTGCGCACTATCGCTAATTCTTCTGAAGCGCACATAACTGACGTAAAAAGTATTAGATATATTTTAGCTCTGTTAACCTTGGACTTTGGTACACCAAAGATTCGAACTTTAAACTTGTAGGTTATTCAGATGCGGACTACGCAGCGTGCACAATTGACAGGAAGAGCACAAGTGGAACTGGTCATTTCCTTGGAAATCGAATTAGCATGGGCAAGCAAGAGACAAGCTGCTGTGTCCATCTCCACTACTGAAGCAGAATATATTGCTGGTGAAAGCTGCTGCTGCCAAATCTTATGGATGAAGCAACAACCTGTGGACTATGGGATTCATGATGAGAATTATCCAACTCTCTGCGATAATATGTCCACCATAGCAGTTTTTCAATCCTACCAAGCACTATTATCAAGCTCATCAACATCTAATATCATCTCCTCAAGAATTAACAAGTGATCTCTTGAAAGGAGAAATGGGTATGCTTAATCTTAGCTAACTTGTCCACATGATTTATTGATACTAATGTATTTGCTTGATAAAGTGTGCAAAATAGGTTAAGTTTCATGCGCCCTATGCAACTCCTGCGCAAAAAACTGTCCGCGCATGAAACAACAGTTCTGAGATTTATGGAATCTCTGCGCTATCAATGCGCTGCGCTTGACTATCCATGCGCAAATCATCATGGACCGCAGGTAAGTGTTCTATTCATTAGATTTTGCACATAGGTCCTTGACTGAAAAGTCAACGCTGAGTCACAAGGGTACTTGTGTAATTCAAATTTTCCCGCGCTTTTATTTTTTGAATTTTCTTGGGAAATTACCTTTTTACCCTTGCGCATGTCCCATTGTCATTTAATGCAAACTGCAATTAATGACAGCGCGTCTCACGTATGTCTGCTCACCATTTAACGAGGAAGGTGATGCGATAGCCGTCAGCCTCTTTTCGCTGACACACGCGCGCGCAAAGACTGCGCACGCGCATTCCCCATTCGGCCACGTCACTCTGCTAACGTGCGCCCGTCCTTTCACTGACTCACCATTTATGAGGAAGTCGACTTGACAGTGACCGGATTAGGACTTCACAAGCACACGCGCGCATAGGCCTGCGCACGTGCGTTCCCTTTTGTGACACGTGGTATTACTATCCTGCGCCACTGCACATTGTCTCAAACTTTTATTAGCTATCGTGCGCCTAACTTCTCCTTCCCTACTTAAACCGCTTCTCTCTCTACTTCTCTCTTCCCTCTAAATTTTCTCTCTCTTTCTAACCTCTGCTCTAAACCCTCATCTCTCATTTCCTATTCGTTATCTTCAACCTCAACCTTCTTTCTAATCCATTTCAATGGCTCCTAAGAAAACTAAAACTCAACCAGAAATCATCATCTCCGACTCTTCTTCGCACTCTGGAAACTCTCACGAAGAAGAAGTAGAACGACAATCAACGCATCCCACCGTCAAAGACATGGTATGTTTCACTATAACTTCTTATTTTTCCCGCCATTGTTGTTCTTGGAGGTCTCAAGACTCCCTTTTTCGATTTCTCCCTTATTTACTGATCATTTTTGAAATCGACCATTGTGTTGTGTTCGTATTTGCCTGATCTATTCATTCATGTAGTTTATTTCATGATCAATGGTCGTTACATGTGTTTTTCGTCAATTTCTGAGCTTCGTAACTTCCTTAGCAGTCGAACCATTTTTCTAAATTTTTGGGTTTGTTTTAATGTCGTTGACCTTACTTTTTACATGGTTGACTTCGTCCTGTTCACGCCGTCATTTCGATGTATTTTTTGTTGAATTTTGTCAAATTTTGTTTTTCTGTATTCTTGGGTGTTCTTCATGCTCTTAAATATTTCTTTTTATATATATTTTATTTAAGTCTATTATTCACCCCCCTTTTCTTTATGCTCTGCGCATAAGTTTCCTGCGCATATAGCTATATCTATTTCTCTGCGCACACTTCTTTACTAATATTTATTTTCTGTGCGCACGATCCCTCTGTGTATGCATTCTTATTTATTGCGCACCCTCTACTTTCTGCGCATAATTTTTTTTTTATGGAACTTGTGCCTAGGTATATCTACATTACTTGCATATGCGCACAGCTCCATAATCAATAGGTTGTCTAATTCTATCTATTGTTTTACGCATGGACACGTTTATTTCATTCTGGGTTGGGAACTTATTCAAGCTGATCTCTCTTTAGATGCGATTGGTCGTCATCTGCTTCATCTTCTCAGCACCTCCGGCATTCTTCCATTATTCTCTCTTGAGCAATCCTTCATAGTGCCTGCTCTGTTAGATGAATTCTTCAGAAATGATCATGGCCACCGTTCAGCGCTGTGATATAATGGTTCACCCCAATCACATTCGCAGCCTCCTAAACTTCAATGTTGATAGTTCTTCAGTCAACTATGATGAGGCTCATCAAAATACGCTTGCACAGAAGCTCATTGGCATCCCTTCTCTCAACAAGAAGTGGCCAATGTATAACCGAAAGGAATTTGGTGAGGTGATGTATCACCTATGCACCCTAATTGGAGACTCCCTCAACTGCAAGAATGGAAATAATGGACATTTCATCTCTAAGCAGTGGGAATACTGCGCAGCCATCTTCAACGAAGATCAACTAGACTGGCCGCAGATAATCTTCAATGAGATTGTGAAGGGGATGACCAGCTATGAAAAGAAGCTGAACGCAGGAAAGACCAAATACCGAACTCACTGCAGACTGCTAACCAAACTCCTATTGACTTATGGTGAATTGGCCACCTATGTTGAAGAAAAGTCAATCAAGAAGCAGTCTTGCGACGCAAAGTACTATTCCAGAGTACACCTTCAGAATTTGCGCAGTGAGATAGGCAACGCCGATTACTATGAAATCTGGCTGTCTGATGCCGCTTCCAACAAGGAACCCTGGATAGGCCCAATTCCTGTGGTTAAATCCAAGAAGAGTGCAGGACGATCTACAACTGATGCTGCGCAAGAGACCGCAGAAGAAGCGTACAATCGCAAGGGGAAGGGCATTGCTCCGCCCAGTAGCAAAAAGCTCAAGGATATTCCTTTGGTTCAATCCACCAAAGGGATTTCTATCAAAGAGGCAGATCCTACAAGCATTCCAGCGCCTGCTCCCTCAAAGCCAACCACTATGAAGCGCAAGGCTGCTTTCCGTGGTGATTCAGATGATGATGCTGTTGAGGGGGAGCAAATGCACAAAGCCTCTCAAAAAGCCATCCCTAGTGCTGATATCGCACATACCTCTTCTCGTCTCAAGCAGAGGGTGCGCAGCAGCGCTAAAGGATTGAAAAAGCGCCGCACTAGTTCCGCAGCCACCGACAGCAGTGATTCTTCTCCAGTTCATCCTTCATCTTCAGCCCTGGAGTCTCCTCCTTCCTCCTCAGCTGAGCTGCGCCAGATCGTGCAGAGCTTGCATTCTGTTCAAGCGAATCAAGTCGCTACGCAGCTGCAGCTTAATCAACTCCTTACTGCTCAAACTGCTTTATTATATCGTCTTGATATGCAGCGTTTGGAGATTGATACCATTAAGGGGGAGAAAGCTGCCAAAGAAGAAGCAAAGGCAAAGGAAAGAACGGAGAGTGCTAAAGCAAAGGCAAGTCCATCTGAGCCTGCGCAAGAAAAAGTTCCTATCTCTTTGGAACATCTTATCCTGGACTCCCTGAAATCCATCAGCGCTCAGCTTGAAAATGTCAGCGCACAACTAAAAAATGTGTGTACCTTTGGAGCGCTTGATGGTGGACTCAGGGACATTCTGAAAAAGCTCAAGAAAACCCTTGCAGATGGGTTACATAGAGGATTTGATGACCTTCAAGCTCAGATGGAGGCTCAGATAGAGAAGATTGAACAAGGAGGCTCTGCGCATAATATTGAAGAAGTGCGTCGATGCATTGCTAAGTCCATGACAGATTTTTCTTTGGCGTTCAACGACAAATTTGACTACGCAATGTTAGACATTCAAGCAAGCGTCAACACTCAGCGCCTCCATACCGACTCAAGATTAGAAGCTTCGCAAACTGCCATCCTGACGGACAGCAGAGCAAGGTTCAGAGAGCTAGTGGATGACAACGCTGATATGCGCAGAGGAATGAACACTTATGTTGGTAAAGCTGTGGAGTTCCAGGATAAATTTCAAAATTTAAAGGTGGAACTCATGAACAAATTCAACGGTCTTCAGAATGAGATGCGCGAAGCCCTGCAACGGATCAACTTAGATTAGATTTCCTCTGTAAGTATTTTGTTATTTCTTTTGGAACCTTTTTGATTCTCGTTGCGCAGTATGTTTTTTTTTATGCGCTTTTATTTTGTGCGCTTCTGTTTTTGTGCGCACCTCTTTTGATTTTCCTCTTTAAAACTTGTAATCTGTAACAGTCAATCCTTCAAAGTTTTAATGAGAAGAATGCATCATAAAGCTTTCACAAAAACCTTGTTCAATTCAAATCATTCGTTTGTGGAACATTGAATGCATTATTACTTAAACTCATGCGCATAATCTTAACTGCTCATGTCTTCTACGCATGATGTTTAAACATTCAGTTTAAACGCATACTTAAAACTTCATCTCACATTATTTGTATGCTCTGAATGACATTTCTATCTTTCCTATCTTGTAAGTTTTTAATCTTTTGGATAGATTAGAAATCTATAGCACTGGCTAGTGTGTGCATTGACTTGAGGCATGATTTACCATTCTCATTCTTATGGACATGTTATTATCAAGTACAATGAATTGCCTTTGCTATAGTAGGTAATGGCATCAATCATTTAGGGGGAGATTGTTGGGTATGCTTATCACTTAACCCTCCTACACTTGTTAGAATTGATTGATACCATCACCTATAAGTATTTTTACGGACTTTAGGACCTCATGTAAAGAAGTTTAGAACTTCAATCTTTAGCTGAGTCCTTTTTTATAGTATAGGCTTAGATGATAGGACTTGAAGCTTTAAAGATCGAAGATCACCTAAGCAAGGATTCATTTCGCTACGCAGAATGTTCTCTGCGCAGGTCGCCACTGCGCATAGATATCTTTGCGCAGACCTTGACCCTGCTCAATTTTCAAGATATTTCTTCCTAAACTCTCAAGAGATCTCTTTGTGACCAAGCATGGTGCGCATGCTGCTCATGCGCTGAATTCATGCGCGCCGGCAATGCGCATGCCTTTGTGCGCGGGCACAACCTTGGTCAAGCTCCTCATCTCCTAATCTCACATTCTAGAAAGCTTGGAAAACACTTAGAAGATGCACGCTTATTAAAATGCTGAGGTGTGCACAAACGACAAAATAAGCACACTCAGCAAAACCATTGGTGGAGACACGCTTCAAAGAAATATCTCAAGAGAAGACAGCTGTCAACCTTCTAGAAGAAGCTTTTGAAATTGGTCTTCATGCTGTCTCCAACGGCTCTATATACCTGCGCACCAATCATATTGTGCCAGGTCATTATCTTTGATCAGAGCCCCAACGGCTAAAAAGGACAGCTGCGCGCCAATCATGTTGTGCCAGCTCATTGTCCTTGCTCAGAGCTCTAACGGCTATATTCAAGCTCTCAGCTATAAATAGCCTGCTCATCTTCATTTCCAAACTGCCTTTGGATTTAGCCCTTTTCATCGACCCTTGATCATCATCTTTGATCAAGCTCCTCTTGTTGGCCATTATGCTTCAGAGCTCGAGTTTTATGCTTCACTGAAAAACCATGAAGATCTGAAGACTGCTGCTTAGTTTTTCCAGATTCTTTAGAACAGCCTTCAAGATCTTCAAACCTTCAAAACTCCTGCTCATATCACAAAGCCTATATCACCAGAATTCTTGGTGCTCTTCATCTTTCATATTCATAGAGCCCAGAATTTCTGTCACACACACACCTCTTGAAGTTTTGATCATTTTGATCTAACTTCTTGAGATACACCTGTTTAGTCTAGGATTTGTTCTTTATAGATAATAGATCTTGAGTTAGTATTGAGCTCAAATGTTGTAATTTGTAATACTCTCTCATATAATAAGATCTCCATTAGAAATCCAAGACTAACCATCTTGGTAGAGGATGTAGATCTTTCATCGATCGAACCTCTCCAAATAGCGTGTTCATTATACTTATTGCATATTCACTGCTTAACTTTTTATGAACTGCTTTGTTTGATCTTTCAGATTGCCACTCTCAGATGTTGTAATTGTTATTGCTCATTTGCCTTAGAATCCCATTTTGCGCCACTCTTTAGCCTCATACTTAGCGCGTGCGTTTTTATCTCTGCGCAGTATACCCTGCGCAGAGCTGCTTTAAATTTCCGCTGTGCATTTCACACTCTTACCGCGCGCTATACTTAGCCAAAATAAGAGTTGTGCGCATCTGCCATTGAATTGCAAAAGAGTTTGAAAAGAATTTTAAAACGCTATTCACCCTCCCCCTCTAGCGATTTTCACACCCTTGTTGCCCCTTTAGGGACCAACAAAGCCCCTAATTGCCAAAAAAATGATTTTGTGTCCTGATTTAGCGAAAAAAAAAAGTTGAGGCACCATTTAGACGCCTCCCCTTGAGTTTAGGCCTTAAATTGTCATTAACCTGTAAAAAAAAATTATGTTTAAATAAATGATAAAGGGCTTAGGGCTCCTCTCCCCATTTTGCCAATAGCAAAGGGATTTCGAACCGCTGCACCGAGCGGTTAGCTCCACCCAATGGTTTTAATTGGAGCCACCTCATTTTAGCTCCACCCAACAGTTGAGATGTGGCCTTGATCGGAACCGTTGGGTGGAAGGGTGCATCGAAAATGGGTGGAACGGTTCCGGGTCCATAGCAAAGGTATGGTCACTAGATTACTGAAAATGACCTTAAAGATGATTTGTACAAACACGTGGTTAAAGGGCCCAGAAGGAGCCATGTGCTTTTGGTTGCTCTACTTGTACTTAGTGACCGGGTGGTGACTCATTATGCATATCACTATATATGACAATTTTACCGAACCCGATCCGTATCCGAGACAATCCGATCGGGGATGGGTGGGTTTGGTAATAGCTTTTTAAAATCCGGCGGGTTCGGATACGGGTTCGGTAGCTGCCCGAGATCCGTCCGTATCCGACCCGTATACAACCCGAATAAGTTTATATCCGTATCCGACCGTATCCGACCCGTATCCGACCCGCATAGTATATATTAGGCTAATTACTATTTTACCCTTATTTTCATTTATTATTACTCCCCTAAGCTTTCTTTAAAATACTGCCCCTCTTAGTTTTAACATTTACACTTTAAACCCTACCTATATATACTTAAACTAGGGTTTAGTACGCCAAAGAAAATAGAACACGTCGCTGTAGTCGTTCTCTCTCTGCGTCGAATAACCATGTTCTCGCCGTTCCAGGAGAAGACCAACGTCATCGTCGCCGTCTCGCTGTTGCTGTTTTCGTCGCCTATATCACTGAACCTCCATCGCCTGCTCTTGCTCCTCACTTACCAAGGTAAAATGCTTCAATTCTATTTCTAATCTCTCCCCTTTACCCTAATTTTAAATTTAGGGCTTCAACTCTAATCTCTCCCCTTTTCTATGCATTTATCTAGATTGAAGTTATATAAAACATGGAAAGATTACAGTTTTTTTTTTTTTTTTTTTTTTTAATTGGGGTTTTCAATTTTTGCTGATTTTAGTGTTTGATTGTTTGATTTCGATTTCTTTTGGTCATGATGTTAAAAGTTTGGTGTTTGTTTTGGGTTTTTGTATGCTGCTGTTGCATAAGAGATTGTCCAGGCAAAAAAAAAAAAAAAAACTGGGCGGATACGGATTCGCCCTTAGTCGGATACGGATGGGTTCGGATACGGGCAGAGTAGCCTCGGGTCGGATATTTGCAATATCCAGACCGTATTCGACTCGTTGCCATCCCTACATATCACATGTTTTCATAGAAATTATTGACGCAGAGGGAGTAAAAATGGTACCATAATTCAAATTTCATCACGAGTAAAAGGGGGAGAAAATGGAGAAAATTAGTACTAGTGTACATTTAAAACTAGGGATTAACCCGTGCAAAGCACGGGTGTTTTTTTGTGCGTGGATATTTATAATTACATTATATAATTATTAAATATTTTAAATAAATATAAATAAATTTTAAGATATATATAAATCTACTTGTGATTTTTTAATAATAGTGGAAATAATTTAGTTAATATAGTATAAAATAGATATTAAGATTGGTTAATAGTATTAGTTAAGAATAACTTTATAAATTTTTTAAAAATTTACTTCGTTTGTCTCACAATGATGTCAACTTTTACTCTTGATTGATTGATAAAATAATGCTTTAATTATAGTTAACATTATAGTAATTATGAGCTTAAATAGTAAATTAAAAGATAATGGTTACCTAAGTAGTACTCCCTTCGTACCAAAGAAAGAGTCATACCTCTCAAATGCACGGAGAATAAGAAATTGTGGAAGTGATTTAAGTGTTGTGAGTGTAAAAGTAAAGTAAGAGAGATAATTAGTGAGAGAGAATAGTAAATTGATTGGTGTTGTGAGTATAAAAGTAAAGTATGAGAGAGAATGAGTGGGATGAATAGTAAAGATTTTTTTGCTATTTTACGAAAGAGACTCTTACTCTAGGATGTACCCAAATAGAAAGTATGATTCTTGAGACGGAGGGAATAACTTCTATCGTAAATAATAAGTTAAAAGTAATACTCCCTCCGTCCCATTTAAAATTTCACTATTTTGGTGAGTGCACAAAAATTAAGAAAAGTGATGAGTGCAAGAAAGTTTGTGAGGGGGGAGAAGTTAATGGGTATGACAAGTGAGGCCTACAATTTAAATATGTGAGAGGGGAAGTTAGTGGGTATGACAAGTGGACCCCACAATTTAAGTATGTGAGAGGAAGAAGTGAGTGGGATTGATAAGTGGAGTCACATTTTTTTTTTTTACCATTTTAAGAAATGGTGAAGCTTTTAATGGAACACCCATTTGGGTAATAGATGAAGCTTCAAATGAGACGGAGGGAGTAGTTACTATATATAGTAACTAATACTAATAATAATATTATTTTTTCAAAAAAATACTAATAATAGTAATAGTTACAATATATTGTGACTATTCTAATTAGTTAATATTATTGGACGAATTCTTAGATGTGGCGGATGCACGGTGCGGCGGCTGTGCGCGGCTTGGGTGGTCCGCTCCGCTGCTTCGCGGGCCTGCCTCTTTCGCTGCATCCGACGGCCAGATCTACCCCTCCTTCTTCCAGATCTCTGCCACGTGTCAATTTAAAAAAAAACCCAATAACTTTAAAATGCTATATCTTGAGATTTATAACTTAGATAAAAAAAATTAAAAATACCGTTGTGTTCGTCTCGACGAGACGAATAAAACTACATAGGTCATGATATGGTTTGATTTTTTTTTTAAAAAACATATTTTTTTACACACAAAAGGTTTTAGTTGCTTGTCAGCTGAGATGTAACACTCTGTTCTGATAAAAGTAACACTTCCATCTTCAAAAGTAACACTTTTTACAGTCAAATGTAACAGCATTTTTACAAAAAAAAAAAAAAAATTGAGTTTGCATTTCAATTGTTACTTTCTCAATAAAAAATTGTTACATTTCATATATAATGTTACATTTAAGAATATAAACTGTTACAATTGACGAAAAAAATGTTACATTCATTTTTTATAAAATGTAACATTAGTATAGTTTGTCAATCTTATGTTATTTTTGAAAGAAAAAAAGTATTACATTTGAAAAAAGAGTGTTACATTTTTTTTATAAAAAGTGTGACATTTGTTTAGTTGTCAATTTTTATGGTTTCTTTAATCTATTGCAGCAAAATTGTGGTACATTTTTTAAAAAAAGTATTACATTTAAAAAAAAAGTGTTACATTTGAGAAAAAAAGTGTTAAATTCATTTATAAAAAGTGTTACATTAGTTTAGTTGTCAATCTTTTATGTTATCTTTAATCTATTGCAGCAAAATTGTGGTACATTTTTTTTTTTTTAAAAAAGTGTTACATTTTCGTTATAATAAGTGTTACTTTTGTTGAAGGCAAAAAAGTTGGAGTGGCAAAAAAAAAAAAAAATCTCGAAAAAAAAAAATGGGGCTCGGCTCGGCACCGTCGCACAGCCGTGCGACGGTTGTACGTGAGACCTCCTCATATCATTGTTAATAATAGTTACTTTATATGGTAGCTATTACAATTAACTAATATTACTAATAGTAATAATTATGTTATATAATTAACTATGACAATTAACCAATATTATTAATAGTAATAGTTATCTTATATAATAACTTTTACATTTAACTAATACTATTAATAGTAATAGTTATCTTATATAGTTAACTATTATAGTTAACTAATACTATTAATAGTAATAGTTACCCTTTATAATAAATATTATACTTAACTTATACTATTAATAATAATAGTTATCTTATATAGTTAACTATTATAATAAACTAATACTATCAATATTAATAGTTAACTAATATAGTAACTATTACAATTAATTAATACTATTAGCTAATAAGAGAAAAATGAAAAGTCACTTAATTAAAATGCTATGGATGATGTGGCACCACCAAAAGCAAGAGTTACCCAAAACTTGTCCACATGGCACCACCTAAAAACTCTACCTTGACTTTTAATATATATAGATTTTCAAAGGTGCTAAAATGGCAATATCCAAAGATTAAGGAGCATATACATGTGGCGTAGCCACTTGAACTGATTCACGAACACAAATATTTTAAATAGACAAAAACTTAGGCGGGTTTTTTGACCCGCCCGACCCGACCTACGAACCGGCTCCATGGCCTACGGGGCGACCCTGCCATGTGGCAGCCTCTCATAGGCCCATTTTTTTCTTCTTTTTTTGCATTATATATATATATATATATATATTGTTTGTCAAAAGTAATAGTTACTATAACTAAATGTAACAAACGTGTTACTTATATGTAACAGTTTGTATGAAAAAAAGTAATACATATACTCCCTTCGTCCCACCTCACTTGAGACCTAAGAGGTGGGCACAATAACTAAGAAAAAAATAATAAAATAAGGGAGTTGTGTGGTAGAAAATGAAGAGAGAGAATGAGTGAGGTTAATAGTAGGTTGGTTGAATGAATTGTGTGGTGTAAAATGAAGTGAGAGAATGAGTGGGTAAGGTAGATTGAATATAAAATTATAAAAAGATTACCATTTTGGGGAGTCTCAAGTGAAGTGAGACGGACCAAAATGGAAATAAGTCTCAAGTGAGGTGGTACGGAGGGAGTATACAGAAAAGTAACAGTGTTTTTTCTATGTTTTCTTCGTTTGCCAAAAGTAATACTTATTAAAACTAAAATGTAACGAACATGTTACATATATGTAACAGTGTTTATACATAATTTGTAACACATATGTATAGAAAAATAATAATATATCTATATGTTTTCAAATAATAAGTTACAATGGGTTCAATTTATCATGATACATGTAAAAGTATTACATTATCTATAGAAATTTGTTACAATTTCATCTACTAAAGTGTTACATTTACTTGTACAAATAATTACATTCATGTATATAAGTTGTTATTTTTTAAATCTTATTTTATTTTAAAAAATAAAATCAAAATACACAATATTTTATATTTTTGCAAAAGCACTATTACATTTCAGTATAAATGATAATTACATTTAGATATTGTTGGGGTTACATGTAATTATAGTTAGTATTACATTTGAAAAAATGGGTAAAACGAGCTTTTGTTTTTGTAAAACAGGTTTTACGTTTACTTATGAACAATGTTACTTTATATGTATACAGTCATTACATTAAGTTATGGTAACTATTACTTTTGGTAAACGACGGAAAAACCGATTTTTTTTATAAAAACTCAAAAATAAAAGCAAAATTTTTTTTTGGGCCAATGTGTGGCGGCCACGTGGAAGGTTATGCCCTATGGGTCATGGATCCGGGTAAAAAAATCCGTCTCTTCTAGTGTTCTCATGGGAGACTAGCTCTTTTAAATTAGGCTCCGTTTGTTTCACCGTAAAATATTTTACGGAAAATGTTTTACATGTTTTCTAGTGTTTGGTAACCAAATGAGAAAAAAAGTCAATGTAAAATATTTTACGGTCAATGGAAATGAGCTAGGTTTTTCCGTAAAACAACTTACATATTTCTCTTCCGTAAGTCATTTTACGGAAAATGTTAACTCCCTCACTCACACACCCAACTCCCTCATACAACCCCACCCTACCCACTCCACCTCCTCCTCCAACCCCATCCCCACCCTCCAACCTTACCTTCCATTCCCTCCCCCATCCACACCCCCCCCCCCAAAAAAAAAATAAAATAAAAATATATATATATTTTTTCAATCATATTAAAATTATCTTTCAACACCCCTTGCCTCCGCCCACTTTACCCCCCACCCCACCCTACCCCACCACCCACCCCCACACCACCAAAAAAAAAATAAAAAAACAAAATCTTCACTCATATTAAAATTATTTTTGAACACCTTCCCCGCCCCTAACTACCCCACCACCCACCCCACTACCCCCACCTACCTACCCCCCACCCAAATTTTTTTACTCTTACTAAATATATTTTCTAACAACTCCTACATTCGCGCTCCCTACCCCCCACTACCCCACCACCCTCAACCCCCCACCCAAAAAAAAAAAAAAAAACAATTTTTTTTCACTCATATTAAAATTATCTTTCAACAATCCTTGCCCCTACCCCTTTACCCCCACCCTATCCCACCCCCTCCTACCCCGCCTCCATTTTTTTTAATCTTATTAAAATTATTTTCTAACAACTCCCACATTCGCGCTCCCTACCCCCACCATCTACCCCCAACCCACCCCACCCCTCCAAAAAAAAAAACATTTTCACTCATATTAAAATTATTTTTGAACACCCCCCACCCCCACCTACCCCCACCCACCCACCCCACCCCCCCCCCCAAAAAAAATGAAAAAAAAAGATTTTTTTTTTCATATATATTAAACTTATTTTGAAGGGATAGTTATATTGGAGATATAACTATCTCTTCGAGTATGATTAATCGAGATTTTATGCGGCGAATTCAAAAGGGTGAAGTGGAAATGGTGATGAAAAAGATGGGATTAAAGAAAGCCGTAGGGCCGGATGGAATACCAATTGAGGTGTGGAGATGTTTTGGGGAGAGGGGAATAAATTGGTTAACAACACTATTCAACAAGATATGGAGAAGTAACACAATGCCATTGGAGTGGAGAAAAAATACTCTACTCCCTTTGTATAAGAACAAAGGTGATGTCCAAGATTGTGCCAACTATCGAGGGATCAAACTAATGAGCCATACAATGAAACTTTGGGAAAGAGTGATTGCACAACGGCTAAGAAAAATTGTGAATATTTCGGATAACCAATTTGGATTTATGCCCGGCAGATCGACTATGGACGCAATCTATCTTATGAGACAAATCATGGAGAAATATCGAGATAAAAAGAAAGATTTGCATTTGGTTTTCATTGATTTGGAGAAGGCGTATGATAAAGTGCCAAGAGAGGTACTTTGGTGGGCTTTAGTAAAGAAAGGCGTTTCAAAGAAATATATTGATATTATCAAGGACATGTATAATGGAGTTAGTACTAGTATACGGACAAGCGTTGGGAAGACAGAAGAGTTCCCTATCACGATTGGAGTGCATCAAAGCTATGCACTTAGTCCCTTTCTCTTTGCCCTGATAATGGACGAAGTGACGAGGTCAATCCAAGATATTCCATGGTGTATGTTGTTCGCAGATGATATTGTGCTGATTGATGAGACAAAAGAAGGTGTTGAAAGTAAATTGAAGTTGTGGAGACGCACTTTGGAATCTCGAGGTTTTAGGTTAAGCAGAAGAAAAACAGAATATATGGAGTGTAAATTTAGCAAAGTTGAAAGCAGAGAGGCATGAGTGATCACATTCGATGGAAAGATTGTCTAAGCTTCCGAGTTCTTTCGCTATCTTGGATCTATTATAAAAAAAGATGGAGAATTGGATGGAGATGTGGCTCATAGGATTAAAGCAGGTTGGTTGAAGTGGAAGAGTGCCACATGGTTTCTTTGTGATGCCAAATAGATTAAAGGGAAAATTCTATCGTACGGCAATTAGGCCTGCACTGCTTTATGGCACTGAATGTTGGGCCGTGAAACAGTGTCATATTCATAAGATGAATGTAGCGGAGATGCGTATGCTACGATGGATGTGTGGGCATACAAGAAAAGATCGATTGAGAAATGAGGTGATCAGGGGTAAAGTAGGAGTTGCGCCCATTGAGGATAAAATGAGGGAGCATCGTCTAAGGTGGTTTGGTCATGTGAGACGGAGACCGAGTGATGCACCGGTTAGGAGGCCTAAAGAGTGGAGAAGTGATAAAATGGCGAGGGATAGGGAAAGACCCAAGCAAACTTGGATTAAGGTGATTGAAAATGATATGAGTTTACTCGGAGTGGATGGAGATGTGGCGTTGAAGAGGTCGGAGTGGAGGGCGAAAATTCATGTGAATGCTGGGGGTTGATCGTACTTTTTATTATTATTATTTATTTATTTATTTTTATTTTATTTTCTCCATCTTTTACCTGTCTTTCTCTCGCTCTCTCTCTCTCGCTCTCTCTCTCTTTCTCTTTCTCTTTCTCTCTCTCTCTCTCTCTCTCTCTTCCTTTTATCACGATGACATATGAGGATTCATGTTAGCCGACCCCAAATTATTTTGGGACTAAGGCTTTGTTGTTGTTGTTGTTGTTGTATATTAAATTGTTATTATTTTTCATATGAAAATATTTTCCGAAAAACATTTTTCTTAGATTTACCAAACAACAAAAAACATGTTTATGTCATTTTCTGGAAAACATATTCATTTTTCGGAAAACATTTTACGAGAAATCATTTTCCGAAAATTGTTTTACGCGAAACAAACGGAGCCTAAAGCTGGCGTACACAACCACTCTCAAATTTCCGTGAATAATATTAGTGTCTGTCTAGTAGTAGTGGGTGTATACTTACCTCAGTAAAACCCCATATCTTTTTGATGTAAAATGTCACGATCTTGCCACTGAACCGTTAAAATCCTTGTCTTCTCCCAAACTCGCTCTCACTCAGCAAACTTCCGTCTCCCTTGCTTTTGCCCCGATCAGTGGTGGTCGAGACCCGGCGTTTTCTCGTCGGATTTCGACCACTACTTTCCATTGCTTTTTAGAATTTGTGATTTTGTGTATTTTTGTGGTTTCAATAAATTTCTCTCCTTCGTTGAGAGCGGTTGTTTTCTCTCCTTTGTGATAGCCTTTGTTTGTTTGTGTATTTGTTTGTTTGTTGTTTAAATAAATGATAAAGGACTCCTCTCCCCATTTTGCCAATAGCAAAGGTATGGTCACTAGATTACTGAAAATGACCTTAAAGATGATTGTACAAACACGTGGTTAAAGGGCCCAGAAGGAGCCATGTGCTTTTGGCTGCTCTACTTGTACTTAGTGACCGGGTGGTGACTCATTATGCATATCACAAGTTTTCATAGAGAAAATTGACGCAGGAAGTAAAAATGGTACTACCATAATTCAATTTTTATCACAAGTAAAGAAGGTGAAAATTGATAAAATTGGTACTAGTGTATATTTGAAAATTTTAAAGGTGCTAAAACGGCAATATTAAAAAATTAAGGGGCCTATACATGTGGTTTAGCCACTTGAACTGGTTCACGAAACACAAACATCTTAAATTTAACAGGGCGTACACAACCACTCTCAAATTTCCGTGAATAATATTGGCGTCTGTTTAGTAGTAGTGGGTGGATACTTACCTCAGCAAAACCCCATATCTTTTCGATGTAAAATGTCACGATCTTGCCACTGAACCGCTAAAATCCCTGTTGTCCTCGTTAAGGCTCACTAGATCTACCATATTCGTATTCAGAGTGAGTTCACAAGTATTACTATCTGTGAGAACCCGTGCTCAAACCTAAATCTGCGCTCGGTTTCACAAAATGGTGTCCTCTCGATGTTTTTAAAAATGCAAGACTCGCCACCTCGCTTTATTTTAGGGAAAGAAGATAAACCTTTTGTTTCGAGAAAGTGGGTTCGGGAGCTATGTTACGAGAAGAGAAGGGGTTAGGCACTCTCTTCGCCCGTGATGGTCTCAAGCATGCATGCCTCTTAAATTCATTTTATTCCTTAACAAAAATGGTGATTTTATATACAAAGGAATCTTCATATTCTAGGTATGTTTGCTTAAACTCACAAATGAGAGTCGGTTTGGGAGGACTCTCACTTGGTTTTGAAAATGGTTTTGAGTATTCATATCAAGTAAAGGATAGCACAAAATGGGTGGGGGTTTATTATGTACAAATGGTGAATGAATGAGAGACAAATCCCATATCAAAACAATGGTCCAAGTTCATGTCCATGCCCAGTTTATGGACTGTTGTCCATTCTCCTTTGATGTACCTGTCTCACAAATCATGAAATATGGAAATAAATGGTGAGTAATCCTTCTTAACATGTTAAAATCAACCATGGTTTTTATCTTGATTTTAGGGGTATTTTATGTTGTCCAAACAAGTTATGCAAGATGAACTCAAAAGCAGTCAGAACAAGAAACATGGTGTACATCCACAAAAGATCTATCATTTGCACCATGAAAACCTGAGAATTAGGGAAAACACAAAACATGAAACTTGTTCATAACATCTTAAATATTAAGAATGACAAGTTGCAAGTCCAGAAAGAAATTTTAACAAGGTCAAAACACCTCTGACATTTTTGTGTCACAACAATAATTACATCAATCTGAGAGCAAAGAGTTGTAACAAAAAATGGAAAGATCCACTTATACTTGTTGAAAAAAATATGATATTTACATGCTCATTTTCCACATTCTGTTAATAACAAAAACACTTTTATGGACTAAGACCAAAAACCACGTTGTGTGAGTAATAGAGGTGACAAGACAGAGTGGTCTGGACTGAAAGTCTACTGGACAGCAGGTATGGACGAGAGAAAATGCTTTAAAACTTACTCTAAACATGGCATATGGACATGGAATGATGGAAATGATCATGGAAACATGCATTCACAATATAATCCCTCCGTCCCTCTTTAATCTACAAAAATTACCCATTTGGTTGTCCCACTTTAACTTACAAAATCCTAAAATAGAAATGTTTTAGTACTTTTAAAATGGTGGGACCCACTTATCATACTTACAACAACTATCCACTAACTATTTTCAATCCCACTTTCTCTCTCCCACCAACCATCTACACTCACAATACATCATCTTTTTCAATTTTTCCTTAATTAATGTGCCAAACTCATTTTTTGTAAGTTAAAGAGGGACGGAGTATACATATAGATATCAGATTATATACATGAGAGAGAAGGCTAACATGAGAGAAACATGTTTGTTCTGTATCTACATTGGAACTGCTCGGGTGTGCGCGCTTCGATGTCCCGGTTGTCCGCGAGCCCTACATGAAAGTTGTTTGAAATAATTTTGTGGTTGCACCCGCGTACCTGGAATATTTTTATGAGCAAGGGATGAAAAATTATAATTTTAAATGCACAGAATGGACGATAACAAATAGTTTTAGGGGTGCGGGCCCTGTTTCGGGTCCCGCAGCTCAGAAATTGAAGTAAATGTCCGTTTACTCAGTTTTTCACTCTGATTATGCATTTGAAGTTCGTTAATCTATTTGATTTACCGATAAGGCTCACGACACTCACGCATAGCCAAATCTGGATTCTAGGTCAATTTTAGGGTTTAGACCGGTCAAAAGGATTTGTCGGGGGGTGCGAGATCGGGGTGTTTACAGATCCCCTCGCCGAATCTCCTTGTAACGTAAAGGAGATTCGACGATCACTAAGAGACAGACGATCTTGTCTAAGGTGTAACGGCTGGGTCCAAAGTAGGACTTCCTACGTATCTCTTTCGAGAATCAAGCCTCCGTAGTTCTAACTCAAACAAACAATCATCAAAACACAAACAATGGTCGGTCCTGGATTCCCGGTTTACCTACGTATCTCTTGTGAGAATCAGACCAATTGTAGTTCAGGTTTATTAAAAGAAAGAAATTGCTGCGGATAACATCGAGATGTGTTGTCTCTTTGCTGGGGATTGCATTGAGATGTGTCGTCTCTTTGCTGGGGGAGGAGATTGACATGAGCAATTGTTTATGAGTATGAGAACTTTAAGTGGAGTCTCGACCGAAAATGATTTTAAGAGCTTTCAAAGATGTCTCAGCCTAAAGTCATTTTGATAATGAGAACATTAAGAGGCGTCTCGACCGAAAATTATTTTGAGAGATTTAAGAGGTGTCTCGGCCTGAAATTATTTTGATAATGAGAATTTAAGAGGCGTTTCGACCGAAAATGAGTTTGAGACTTTTAAGAGGCGTCTCGACCTAAAGTGATTTTGATAATGAGAACTTTAAGGGGCGTCTCGAACGAAAATGATTTTGAGAGTTTTAAGAGGCGTCTCGGCCTGAAGTGATTTCGATAATAAGAACTTTAAGGGGCGTCTCGACTGTAGATACCCCGGGGAACCACGGCTTGGCTAGAGCGCGTGAATTACCTAGGATGTCTACTTGATTTTAAGAGTCGCCACCTATGTTTTAGAGGAACATAAGAAAAACCTAAAAAGAGCCAATTTTATATACAAAACCAGAGATTCGAGGAGAGAAGGGTTCGGGGGTTAGGTGACGGAGTGGGAAGTACTTAAACACCCACTCCGCCCCGCTTACGTGGGTCTTGCTACTTTTGGTGTTCTAATGCTAAATGTCCTTCAATTTATTGATATAAAAAATGTGCTAACAATTGAGATGAGAAGAAAAGGGGAAATAAAAAGAATGATTTTATTAATTAATTCATGCTAAAAGATTACATGTTGAACATGCTAAACAATTACATAAGAAATGAAATGGAATTTAATTAGTTGTTTTGAATGTTGGAATGTAACCTTGACCAAACTTCAATAGTGAAGTGGCCTTTTGGTTGTATTCCTTTTTATGGAAATTGCATACATTGACTAGACATGAATAAAATAAGAAGAAGAAAAAAGGGAAGTTGTACATTAAGAAGAAGAACTTTAAACCTTGACTTGAAGATGGTGTTGTTATAGGGAAATTGTTGTAGAATAATTTGTGTAGAGTCTTGTCACGAAGAACTCTTGTAGGGAGAATTGGTGTATAGTTTGTGTAAAGAGAAAGTGTTCAAGGTCCAAAAAATGAGGTCCTTTTCCAAGGTAGGAGATGATGGTTTTTATAGGTAAAATTAGGAGGGAAAGGTTGGAGGGAAATATGGTCATCCATGTGAAATGGAGTTGATCAATCAAAAATAAGATAAATAAAATAATTAATAAAAGGAAATAAAAGAAAATCAAATGAAATAAAGATGAAATATTTAGTTTTTGGAAGAAGGCTAGAATATTGGGATTGGAGGTTACAAAACAAGGGGGGATGAACTTGGAGGTAAAAAGTAGGTGTTTGTGATCAAGAAAAGATGTTGTAAATAAGAAAGGGGAGGGAAATATGGTGCTATCCGTTACTGGCAAAGCGGGAAGCGCGCAGGTCCGGCCTATTGGACCGAACGCGCGCGCGACCCATTGACGGTGCCGGAAGCGCCCACGGGCTAAAACGACAGAATGACAGAAATGACTCTAAAAGTTAACTCTGTTATGCAGTTTAGTCCAAAACTAACGGAATCAGTTAGGAACTTAATGGAAATAACAGGAATTAACAAAATCAAGTTAAATAAAAATACTATGTATGCAATCGGGGTGAGAGGTCCAAGGCGGGGTGTCTACAGAGCCCCTCGGCGATGTGGATTGCAAAGCAAAACGCGTCGACGAAAGAAAGACAACCGCCGATGACATCGACAAGAGAAAACAAAGACTCGATAAAGCAGGAATTTGAAATTACAAAGGATAGGAGTGCGCTCCCTGTGTGAGCGGCTTAATTGACATAGAAAGGATATAGCGGGATCCGTTTGCTGAGGCGGGATCCGTTTGCTGAAGCGGGATCCATTTGCTGATGCGGGATCCGTTTGCTGAAGGCGGGATCCGTTTGCTGAAGCGGGATCCGTTTGCTGGTGCGGGATCCGTTTGCTGGTGCGGGATCCGTTTGCTAATGCGGGATCCGTTTGCTGAATGCGGGATCCGTTTGCTGATGCGGGATCCGTTTGCTGAATGCGGGATCCGTTTGCTGGTGAGGGATCCGTTTGCTGGTGCGGGATCCGTATGCTGGTGCGGGATCCGTTTGCTGATGTGGGATCCGTTTGCTGATGCGGGATCCGTTTGCTGGTGTGGGATCACCGTGGACCAAATTGCTGTCTAGAGCTGCAGTTGCTGTTGACTTTATCGTGGGGATGCGGGCATGGTTGACTGTGGACCATTTTATGCTGGGGATGAAGTGCCTTGAGTTGCGGATGCTGTTGACTTCGTGGTGGTACCTGCTATGTGTGTGCTTGGCAGGTATATGTGTTTGAGCAAGAGAATGCATGAAGTGTGAAATGAAGAGAAAAATTGTGCTCGTGGTGCAATATGATTTGAAAGCACTTTGTATGAGAGAGAAGTAAAGTGATTCTGTGTGTGAAGTGATTTTTGAAAGCGGAGATTGCTTGAGGTGAATGATGTTAATACCTTCACTTACCATTGCCGCTCGATTGGGGATGGATTGCTGAAGGATGCTGATGCTTTTGATGAAGAATGTCCATGCTTTGGATGGAGAATGATGATGTTGATGATGATGAATTGTTCTTGCCTTTGAAGGAGTGTCGGCGAGATGATATTCTGGATGGTGGGTTGGTCGTGCCAAAAGGCTGCCTACGTATCCCTAGAAGAGAATCAGACCAGCGTAGTTCAAGGATGATGGAGAATGCTGGAGGAGAAGCTAGGAGCAAAGCAAAGTAAAGCACATACTTTTGCACATAGAAGGAGAAAAAGAAAAAGAAAAAACTTTTTTTTTTTTTTTAGATTAGAAGGGAAAGAATATGCACACACGTGAGAAAAAGAAATTATTATTTTTTAGTTCGTGGGTGAACCATTTTAACCATTGTGTGTTTGTAAAGCCAACCCAAGATCAAGTTATGTTCAATCGAAGTCCGGATTGCCTTGCTTGAATTCTGTCGTCGTTGCCGTTGTGTCCAACGAAAAGTGATTTCTAGCCCCAGGAGATGTGTCGGTTATGGGGCTCCAAAAGACATTCGATGCCGAGATGAGGTGTTGCTGATTGAAAATCCCCTATAATGCCCTTGATGCCAATCTTGCATAGCCCTATGATAAATCGCCTTTTGATGTTGACGAGAGTAAGCCCCCAAGAGAAGATTATTGATACCAAGCTTCGAGAGATTACTAAGCCCCTAGTGTCGTGGGCTTGTTGTTTGCGAGCTTGTAGATGGCGGGATGTAGAGACCTTTCGGTGTGAAGCCCCAAATCGGCTTAGCTTTGTATTGAGAGCGGATGCCACATCGGGTAGGACTCTTGAAGGCGATCTCCTTCTTTCTCTTACTTGGAGATGGATGGCCCTTTTGTGGTTGAAAATGTAGTACGGTCTTCGGGAGACGTCTCGTGGGAGATGGTGATGTTGTTGCAGATGATAAGGTCTTGGTGTGATAAAGTCTCGAACGGTATGTTTGCTCGAGTCTTCTTGAGTTGAACCGACGGTAGATCTTCGGATGCAGCCTGTGCTTTTGATCTTGGAGAAGGGGGTGCAGTACTTGCAGAAACATTGGGATTTGCCGTAACTCTGTCTCTAGAGTTAACATATTGGCATTGCCCGCTATAACTCAGCCGGGTGAGTCTAGCATATTGAATCTTTTTCCTTTTCTCTAAGACTTCCTTCAGAATCTCGCTGTGAGTTCTAACAAGAATCATCAAATTCATTCATATCATCAGAGCCTTCATTTAAAACCAAGAGGCCTTTTGACTTGGAAGTGTTGAGGGACCATTGAAGTTTGATCCCTTTCATGGAGCCATAAGACTACTCCCAAATTGCGTTGCTCGGGTACCACTGCCCAAAAGCTTGTTAATTACGAAGCCCCAATATTTCCCTTTGCTTGTATCACTGCAATGCCGTAGCCCAAAAGATTGTAGATTGCGAAGCCCCTTGAGACCTTTCGGTATAAAGCTTCAAATGTTGCTGGGGACATTGAAGTGAATTGCTTCTTGCCGAGGGAGCCTTTAAGACTTGACCGTAGCCCCTAGAGTGCCATCATTGATTGCGAGAAAGGTCCATCCTTGATTGGGGGAACGAGTACGGGCACATATGACAAGAGGGCTTTTTGACCTCCCTTTTGAGAGACTTTGAGGATAGTCTCACACATCTTTCTCGAGCATAGCCCCTAGGGCTTATTGATTGTCAAATGAAGCAAAAGAAGCCCTTGTTCTTGAGTCACATAGCCCCTAGGGCATCACCATTTGTTTAGCAAAGCAAGAGTGACTCATCCTCGTGCGAGGGAACAAACATGAGAGGACATGGCAAGAGCTACTCCATTTCTTGGGAGTCTTTCGGCGTACTTTAGAGGCACATACTTGCAGAAGCTTTGAAAACTGAGACACATGTTGTTGCTATTTTCTGCCCAAGCCAATTGACTAGCTAGGGATTATTTGTGCAACCTCGTGCCCTTTTATGATGGGCTCGTTCTCAGATGGGTCTTGGTTACCACGGGCCTTCTTTTAATGAACAAAAAAATGCACACTGCTGGAGAATGATGCTGATAACCCAAGACAACCTTTGATGGTGCCATATCTTGTCGAGCCTTTTGCAATCCCAAAGTTGACTCGGTGGGGAATTGATTTATTGAGGAGATCTAATGAAGAGCTTGTGCAGTTGTCTTCCTTAGAGGCCGGAGATCTCCATTTCTCTTTCCCTTCTCTCTCTCACTCTCTCATTTTTTTTTATGACGCACCCTGTTTTTTTTCCTAGACCGCCCTTTTGGGTTTTCAATCTAGCGGGCATCTCTTTTGCGTCTTTTTTTTACTCGATTAATGAGGAAGTGTGCATTGACTCTGGCTGAGGAGATAAGACATGTGATGGTGAAGACCTCTTGTCAGTAAAGATGAGTGACATTGACTCGACTAGGGAAGTGTCCCTAGTATTGACTTTGTATATATTTGTTAAATGACTCACGAAGGCAAGTAAGTCATTAAGAGAGAAGAGAAGGAAAGCCCCAATTTGATTGCAAGAAATTCGGAGTATGCAGAAAGAATAGAAGCCCTAGACTCGACAAGGAACGGAAAGTGATTCCAAATCTAGGAAAGTTGTTCAATCTTGAGGTGATTAATTCATTGGCAAATGAATCGTACAAAGATGTCTTGACAAGTTCGAGATGAAGGCCAATCATCATAACGCACTAGGGCTAAATATATCTTCTTTCTTGCATGAGACCGGACCCGCAGGTTGCCTACGTTCCTCCAGTGTAGAGGCTCAGGTCACCGTAGTTCTTGCTGATTCTCCGTTCGTCGAGATGGTTGTTGCTTCGTCCTTCATCGGTGGAATGATGTTGTTGTTGTACTTCTTTGATTGACGGGGATTTTTTTTTATTATTTTTTTTTGTTATTTTTTGTGTTTTTTTTTTTTTTTTGCTCTAACTTTTGCCTAGGTTGATTTGAAGAGTTCAACCTAGCGAGTTTTTTTTTTTTTTTTTTTTTTTGAATCCCCCTTTGAAACATTGCTTGATTTTTCTCCATGGTTGTTGCTTCACCTTTCTTTGGCTTGATTTCGTCGTTGATGTTTTGATGTCTTCGTTGTTGATGCAGTCGTCGATGTTTAGCCCCTAGGCGTTCAAGCGATGGCCTTCGTTCTAAAACTTGTTTAGACATCTTTTCATCATTTTGCCAAGAATTAAATTGAACAACTTGGAAGTGTGTATGAGGACAAGAACGATTTTTATTTGATAATAAGACTCGACATTGAACATGGGACGAGAGAAAACTTTAATGCACACTAAAGAGGACTTTGACTCTTTTTTTTTTATTCCTATTACTAGGTAGAGAAAGAGAAACGGAGATTGTTGTTGTAGTCCCCATTGTCGTTGTAGTCTTCTTTGTGGCATGATCTCTTGTTGAGGCCCCATTTCAAATCTGAGCCCCTTCCTTGATGAGTTCTTGCATGTTCTCACTCTCTGACTGTTGTTCTTCACCCACGGTAAATTCACCATTGTCAATCGAATCTTGGATGATGTCGCGGAGGGAGAAGCAATCCTCGGTGAGATGACCGCTGCATTGGTGATAGTCACACCACTTATGGTGGGCATGGTTGCGACGCAATGGTTGTGGTTGCTTGTACCCTTGGAGAGGAGAAATTTTTCCCTTGGTTTTGAGATCTTCATAGGCCTTGGTGACGGTCATGCCATTGAGAGGGGTATAGACACGGTCGTTGGTGGCGCCTTTGTGACTTTTGAGGGGTGAGCCACTTGAGCGTGCTTTACCGTGGACCTTTGTCTTGCTGTTGGTGAGCTCTTGCAAACGAGCCTTAAGTTCGGACACTTATTCCTTGTGAATTTTCCTCTCGAGACCAAGATGGTCTTGCCACAAATCATCCTTGCGGCGGGCATCCTCGACAAGTCTATCCATTTGTTCCCCCATGGCTCTTATTACGTTGAAGAGCCTTTCGTTGGACACAGAGATGTTCTCACCCTTGTTGTTGTTGCTGTTGGAAACCATTGGACCTATGGAGAGAACACGGTTGATCTTAGGTTGGCCCCACAAATACCTTTTGAATCAAATGATTTAATCCACGAACAAGAGAAAAGACTCAAACCACATAAAGAAAAATGACTCTTTTTTTTATTATTATTTACAAAAGCCGGAAGGACGTGGTCCTTTTTGGGGTTTCTAGGAAATAGTGGAATCGTCACACTAGTATATAGACCATCTCGCGGTCCCATATACTCAGCGGATTCCACCACGCTTGTGAATCCTACATGTGTCGGGATTAAACTAAATTAATGTAGTAAAGCATACATGCGGGGACGGATTTTTTTATTTGCGTCCATTATGACCACTTGGGGACGGATTTTTATTTCGTCCATAACAACGAGTGGCATGTATGATTTGAAGACATTAGTTTAGGGAAATCTCGGCACAGGGAAACCGACTTGAGTCACGGAGTGTTAGACCCTAACTAGAATTGTGTGGTTTGTGCTCGGCTAAAGAGAGGCTTAAAGGTCACCCCCGGCATGTAGTCGTGAACTACACCACGGGCTGAGGTTTACCGCTTCGGAAGAGTCAAGGTCGAGTGGAGCTTGAAACTTCCTAGGACGGGCCTCGACGGGTTTGGGGTTGGACTTGTGCGACTCGATAGTGAGCAGTTGATAAGAATTGTGCGTGTAGTGTGAGGTCTAACAGGTGACAAAATCTATTTTTTTTTCTAAAGAAAAAAGAAATAAAAGCAAATAAGCACATAATTTACAACTTTCGAATCACCCGTGTGAACGATAAAAATAAAACAGAGGATTAAAAGATGGTTTTGTGCAGGCCCGGTGCCCACACACTATCAAAACTGCTCTGTTCTGTGCACTGTTCTGTTCTGGAAAGTTGCCCAGACGCGCGCGCTTTATGATGAGAGTATGGGAGGCGCGCGCCTTAGGCACTAGAGGGAAGAGGCGCCCGCTTCTGGGCAGTACCTGTAAATCAGTGGGTTCAAGGGATTGCCATGACCCTAAATTATAGAACTTTTCCCCTGCAGACATTGTTAGCACAGAAACATGAAATTGAAGGACAAGATGGGAGGCGGGCGATTCTGGTAATTAGGGTCGGACGCGCGCGCATTAGGCCAAGAAGGCCAGAGGCGCGCGCTTCCTACCTTTTTTACCAGAATGCCTAGAAAATAAAATAAAAGAACACCAAAAATGAAAAACGCAAGTTTAACCCTCTATGTCCCCAGCAGAGTCGCCACTGTAGATACCCCGGGGAACCACGGCTTGGCTAGAGCGCGTGAATTACCTAGGATGTCTACTTGATTTTAAGAGTCGCCACCTATGTTTTAGAGGAACATAAGAAAAACCTAAAAAGAGCCAATTTTATATAAAAAACCAGAGATTCGAGGAGAGAAGGGTTCGGGGGTTAGGTGACGGAGTGGGAAGTACTTAAACACCCACTCCGCCCCGCTTACGTGGGTCTTGCTACTTTTGGTGTTCTAATGCTAAACGTCCTTCAATTTATTGATATAAAAAATGTGCTAACAATTGAGATGAGAAGAAAAGGGGAAATAAAAAGAATGATTTTATTAATTAATTCATGCTAAAAGATTACATGTTGAACATGCTAAACAATTACATAAGAAATGAAATGGAATTTAATTAGTTGTTTTGAATGTTGGAATGTAACCTTGACCAAACTTCAATAGTGAAGTGGCCTTTTGGTTGTATTCCTTTTTATGGAGATTGCATACATTGACTAGACATGAATAAAATAAGAAGAAGAAAAAAGGGAAGTTGTACCTTAAGAAGAAGAACTTTAAACCTTGACTTGAAGATGGTGTTGTTATAGGGAAATTGTTGTAGAATAATTTGTGTAGAGTCTTGTCACGAAGAACTCTTGTAGGGAGAATTGGTGTATAGTTTGTGTAAAGAGAAAGTGTTCAAGGTCCAAAAAATGAGGTCCTTTTCGAAGGTAGGAGATGATGGTTTTTATAGGTAAAATTAGGAGGGAAAGGTTGCAGGGAAATATGGTCATCCATGTGAAATGGAGTTGACCAATCAAAAATAAGATAAATAAAATAATTAATAAAAGGAAATAAAAGAAAATCAAATGAAATAAAGATGAAATATTTAGTTTTTGGAAGAAGGCTAGAATATTGGGATTGGAGGTTACAAAACAAGGGGGGATGAACTTGGAGGTAAAAAGGAGGTGTTTGTGATCAAGAAAAGATGTTGTAAATAAGAAAGGGGAGGGAAATATGGTGCTATCCGTTACTGGCAAAGCGGGAAGCGCGCAGGTCCGGCCTATTGGACCGAACGCGCGCGCGACCCATTGACGGTGCCGGAAGCGCCCACGGGCTAAAACGACAGAATGACAGAAATGACTCTAAAAGTTAACTCTGTTATGCAGTTTAGTCCAAAACTAACGGAATCAGTTAGGAACTTAATGGAAATAACAGGAATTAACAAAATTAAGTTAAATAAAAATACTATGTATGCAATCGGGGTGAGAGGTCCAAGGCGGGGTGTCTACATCGACCGAAAATGATTTTGAGAGGTTTAAGAAGCGTCTCGCCCTAAAGTGATTTTGATAATGAGAAATTTAAGAGGCGCCTCGACCAAAAATGATTTTGAGGGTTTTAAGTGGCGTCTCGGCCTGAAGTGATTTTGATGATGAGAACTTTAAGAGGCGTCTCAACCGAAAATGATTTTGAGAATTTTAAGAGGCGGCTCGGTCTAAAGTGATTTTGATAATGAGAACTTTAAGGGGCGTCTCGACCGAAAATGATTTTGAGAGTTTTAAGAGGCGTCTCGGCCTAAATTGATTTTGATAATGAGAACTTTAAGGGGAGTCTCAACCGAAAATGATTTTGAGTGTTTTAAGTGGCGTCTCGGCTTAAAAAGATTATGATAATGAGAACTTTAAGGGGCGTCTCGACCGAAAATGAATTTGAGAGTTTTAAGAGGCGTCTCGGCTAAAAATGATTTTGAGAGTTTTAAGAGGCGTCTCGGCCTAAAGTGATTTTGATAATAAGAACTTTAAGGGGCGTCTCGACCGAAAATGATATTGAGAGTTTTAAGAGGCGTCTCGGCCTGAAGAGATTTTTTTGAAAGACGTGCGCTTTTTATGCCATCAAGGAAATTTAAATATTCAAGACTACTATCATGAAGATAATTTCAAGGATACGCTGCATGTTGAGCTGTGTTCCCGTCCTTCTGCTTTTGATTTGCTGTGTGATGAAATTTTTGTGCTTTACTGTGCAGTGGGCCATTGCTTTGTGTAATCCTTTGGCACTGTGTTGAGTGCTGCAACTTCATTTCGGATCCCCGTTCTACCTAAAAGGGTTTTTGATTATCTCACGGTCAGGTTTCTTCGCTTTTGGAGTTGTTGTGTGGTGAGATTTTTGTGCTTCACTGCGTAGTGAGTCATTGCTTTGAGTGCTGCAACTTCGTTTTGGATCTCCGTTCAGATACTTTTCTTTCTGAAACGTGTCCCAAGTATCTCAGGGGCCCCCAAAAAGATTCAACTATCATGATCATTGGCTATTGATGCCGTGCCCGAATCTTTCGGCTTTGACTGAAATCTCTTATATTTCTGAAGAGATGATGAATCCAAACTTGTTTCTTTGTGACCTGCAAGTTAGCTTTGCATGCACTAACATATATGACTTGCATATGTAAATTTGAATCATTTTTGTGAAGACGAAATATGATTCGCTGTGGGGTGTGGGGAGCCAACATTGTACCTGCATAAGATTTTTTGCAAGTATGTGGTTGATAGGCTAAATCGCACACCTACAAATTAAACCTGGACTAGGTTCTAAAAATATGTAGTTAGGAATAAGTCCAGAATCGATCCACAAAGAACGGTTATTTGTTTACGTAATTGTCACTTGACAAGATTGGGGGAAAAGACTTATTATAACTAATATCCTAAAAATATAATAAAATAATAGAGCTAAAACAATAATTAAGAAGCACTTTAGATTTGATTCCGTCCCCACCTAATTATTCAATTATCATTGATATCTCTTTTCACTTTTTACCCTATTCACTTGATCACAAAATTTATTTCAATCTCTGTTTCTTCTTTTAGATTAGTTACTAGCAGTGACACACTTACTAGAAACCCAAATTAATAAATTAATCTAACTGGCACAGTCTAGATCATAGAATTAATTGATGAACGATTTAAGAAACTAAGATCAAGAATGCTTTCTATGATTATTTCACATAGCTAATTTTACCCACTTCACAATTTACCATGGCACATGAATAAATCATAAAGATGCTACTTGTGAATTTCTACACTGGCACAGTAAATAGAAAATTCTAGCAAAGATAAATTAACCAGAGAAATTAGATTGATCAAGTCTAAAAACCCTAGCAATAAATCTAGATTAAGCACAAGTAACATTATGAATAGAGATCAAAGGTTGAAAAGAAAAATACCTCAAATTGATAAAAGGGGTTCATGAAATCAAACCCAAAGCTTGGATTTTAGTTCCCATATGGAGCTTTGAAACCTCAATGGAAAAAGAATAAAAACCTACATCTAAAATTATGTTGAAATCTAGAATGAATAACAAAGCTAGAAAACCTAGTTTTTAAATACCTAAAATAAGTCCTATAAGAATAGGGAATAAGAAAAAAAAAGAAAATAAAAATAAAATAAAACAAAAAGGAAAAATAGAAAACAAATCTGCGAGTCACATCCAAAACGCGGCGTCTGATCCATCTTGGCGTGCATGTGTGCCTCCCAGTCCACCTCGGGCGTAGGAGTCCGTCTCTAGTACTAGACGTACTGATGTGTGCGTGTCCTTGCTGCTGGATCATTGTTGCTTGGCCTTCTTGGGCTTATTTGCAATGGTTAACCAATCCTCCACCTCCTTTGTTTAATACTTTTCCGTCTCAATTGACTTTTCATTTGTATATTTTTGGGATCTCTTTTGAACTCAAAATAAATTACATCGGGCAAAAATATAAAAACACTAAAATACTCCCGAATTATAAATAAGCCCCAAAAATATGTATTTACCCAAAATTACATAATTGCCCCTAAAATACATAAAAACTATCTAAAATACATAAAATTCACCATTTAAGCTCATATAAAACTAGCAATAAAGTGTATAAAATCCGTCTCATCAAATTCCCCCACGCTTTCCCTGAGTAAAATCCTACGTCCCCTCTAAACACCGGTCTATATAGCGTAGCATGGAGAAAAATGATTGAGTAAACGACCAAAATGACCCGCGTACTATATGAATTCAATCAATTTGACCCGCGTACTATCTAAACTACCAAATCAATCTGCGTACTATTAATAAATGAACCAAATGAACCTAAATCGTTAGTATGCATCAATGGGTTTTAACAAATGTTAGGAATTTAATGGATATTACAAAAAAAATATCTATATGTATTAATCATAATCTAAAGGGGCAAAATGCCAAGAAAAATAATTTACAAATAAACCCTAGGGTTTAAAATGAAAATTGGGAAAATCTAATCCTAAATCGTCTAACCATCGCCTCTCCAATTTTTTCTCTACGTTAATACTTCCTGCCTTCCTGGTACGCTCTTCATCCCTTCCCCCTCCCCTTCCACCATAAACGCCGTCCATGGTGTCCCCCTCCTCCTCCCCCTTTCCCCACTCTTCCCTTGTCTTATGCCATCTCTTCCCCCCTCTCTCATCCCCTTACTCGAATATGATCTCTCCTCAACCCAGGTCCTCCAGATTTAAATTCCCGATCGTTTATGTTCTTTTTCGAATATTCGGCGGTCGGAGCACGATGAGTGACTTGTAGCGCGGGCTCGTTGTATGACGGTGGTGAAACGGCAAAAAATTTAGGTGGCGGTCGGAGCCATGTGCAGAGATTCAGAAATGGTCTTGTTTCCAGATTTGATTTAGAAATCATCTTGTTTCCAGATCTGATTGTTTCTACCATCACAGTGCAATTTGTTTCTACCATCACGTCTGTTAGTTTTTTCCAGATTTGATTTTGAGTTACTTGGTTCTGATTTGAATTTCATGGGTGTGAATTTTGAATGAATGGTTTGTTGAAGTTTAAAACGGTGGTTGAAGGCGGTGGCATTTGGTTGTGGCTGGTGATGGTGATGGTGAGATGGCAGGAGATGGTGGCGGCGTTAGATGGTGGTGGCGGTGTTGGTGTGAGATGGTAACGGGGTAGTGGTGTGAGACGGTGGTGGGAGAAGGTGGTTGTTGGTAAAGAAGAAGCAATTAAGACATGATCGTACTTAGCTAAACAAGTTAAGAACTTGGTAAGTTATGGGGCAATTTGAAAAATTTAATTGACATATCCGTCAAATTACTAACTCTCGTTAATGAAAACTAACATCTACTAACGATTTAGGTTCATTTGGTTCATTTATTAATAGTACACAGGTTGATTTGGTAGTTTAGATAGTACGCAGGTCATTTTGGTTGAATTCATATAGTACGCGGGGTCATTTTAGTTGTTACTAAAAAATGATTCATAGTCTCCTCTAAACCACCAATCAAAAATCAATAAATAAAATCGGAGTGTAGAAACTCCGTCTCCTTATAACTCCTCAAAAAAATAATAAAATTACATTAGCTTGATACCAACACCATAATAAACGGTATCCAAACTAAATGCCCGATCCAAATCCAAGGGGAACTAAAAATGTCCTAAATTTCCCCCACGCTTATCTCACACTACAATCTCTCTCATAAAAACAAAGTTTTTGTATAGTTTATAATTAAACACAAAACTTACCTCGTAACAAAACACCAACACCCCCTTATATCTCCAAGAAAAGAAAGAGGATTTTCTAACCTAATCTCCACTATCCGAACCTCCTACTCCAATAGTGTATATATCCTACCCGAAACTCCAAACCCCCCTTATGTCTTCTCTCCGGTGGATGTATGATATTTTATTACTCAATCCTCACCTTTTTCCTAAGCGCCCTTTCGGGTTTTCACTTAGCCTTTTTTTTAATTTTTTTTTTGAAAAGAAAAACTAACTATCTAGAAATAAAAATGCATACTATACAACTACAAATCCTTCCCCCACGCTTAAAACTACACAGTGTCCTCAGTGTGTAAAAGTGAATAAAAATAAGGACAGTTTAAACATAAGGGAATATGCGGTACCTTATTAGTGCACACTCCACCCCGTTTGATCTCGAATCGTCTGCATAAATCCCTTCTTCTTTTTGTTCATCGTGCTCAAACCTCCATGCTTCTTTACCACCATCGGACCACTAGACATTATCAATTCTTCCTCACTTCCAAATGCATGCTTTCGGTGCTCAAGAAGATTTTTCACTTTTCTTGGTCCATGTTTTACCGCAGGAATCTCCAAACCAATCTTTACATCCTCATCCCCACTACAAACCTTAGACACATCCTCTACCTTTGGCTCAACTACACTCATGAAACATAAACCACGAACATCCTCAGGGTCTTTCTTGGAGTCAAAAATATTGAACTTCATTAAATCCCCATCAAACTCCATAGTCAAAGATCCGTTGGAAACATCCAACTTAGTGTGAGCCGTAGACATAAAAGGCCTCCCCAATAGAATGGGAGCCTTAGGATCCGTATCCATATCTAACACATAAAAATCTGTGGGAAAAATGAACCTACCAACCCGGACCAAAACATCCTCAACCTTCACCTATGGTATGCATTAGATCTATCAGCTAACTGAATCACCACCCTAGTATCCTGTAGAGGTCCCAACTTTAGCTTTTCAAACAATGCATAAGGCATGAAATTAATTGAAGCACCCAAGTCAAGCATAGCCATATGCTCAGAATCATCACCCAAAGATACAGGAATAACAAACATGCCTGGATCATTACACTTCTTGGGCATCTTTTTATGATAGACTGCAGAAACATGCTCTTTCAACTTCACCTTTTTCTGACTTCTCACCTTCCGATCCCTCTTTAATGTACACAATTCCTTCAAGAATTTAGAGTATCTTGGGACAGTTTGCAATAAGTCTAAAAATGGGATTTTTATCTCAAGCCTTTTAAAAGTATCGAAAATAGCCTTGTCAGGCTCCGGTTTACGATGCTCTCTCAAAGCCTTAGGAAATGGAACATCCTACTCATAAACCGTGGGCTCTGGTGTAGCTTTCTTCTTCTCCTCCGGGGTCTTCTCCTCAGGTACAGCCTCCTCAACCTCAAGTACTGGCTCCTCCAGTAAAATTTCCTTCCCAATCTCCTTACCACTGCGCAAAGTCATGGCACATGCACTCTGCTTAAGGTTCGGTTCTGTTCTAGAATGTAACTTCTCTGCCTCTCTAGTCTATAATCTCCCAACTGCATTCGCTATCAGACCAATCTATCTCTCTATATTACCAATACTCGTATCGGTCTTCTATTGATACTGATGGAAATTGCTATTCATCATGCTCACCGACTGCGCTAAGGAGTGAATCATACATCTGTAGAATGTCTTGGAGGGTCACTCTGATACTGTTGTTGCTGCACATACGGTGGTCTGTACTGATAATGATTAGTCTGGTACTGCTGACTCTGTGGTGGACCCATCAACAATTGCCTCATCATCCCCTTAAGGTCCTCAACATCTGTCTCAAGCTTATTTGTCACACCACTACTAGAATTCACAGTACTAACCTGTCTGAAACTCGACCTCCTGCCATGTGTCCGAGTGCTCTTAGCTAACTCATCTATAATCTCATTCGCCTCCTCAGTGGTCTTGTTCAGAATACTACCCCCACAACAAGAATCCACTAAGCGTTTGTCCTGAACCGTTAATCCCCCATAGAAATATACTATCAACTAGTCATCATCAAATCCATGATACGGGCAACTCCTGCATAGCTTATGGAATAAGTCCAGAATCGATCCACAAAGAACGGTTATTTGTTTACGTAATTGTCACTTGACAAGATTGGGGGAAAAGATTTATTATAGCTAATATCCTAAAAATATAATAAAATAATAGAGCTAAAACAATAATTAAGAATCACTTTAGATTTGATTCCGTCCCCACCTAATTATTCAATTATCATTGATATCTCTTTTTACCCTATTCACTTGATCACAAAATTTATTTCAATCTCTGTTTCTTCTTTTAGATTAGTTACTAGCAGTGGCACACTCACTCATAACCCTAATTAATAAATTAATCTAACTGGCACAGTCTAGATCGCAGAATTAATTGATGAATGATTTAAGAAACTAAGATCAAGAATGCTTTCTATTATTATTTCACACAGATAATCATCTAATTTTACCCACTTCACAATTTACCATGGCACATGCATAAATCATAAAGATGCTACTTGTGAATTTCTACACTGGCACAGTAAATAGAAAATTCTAGCAAAGATAAATTAACCAGAGAAATTAGATTGATCAAGTCTAAAAATGTTGGTAGTGGTGCCCTAGGCACGTTTAATAAACGTTGTAATTGTTATCATTTATTTCATATCAATAAAGAAATGTTTTGATTATTATTGTTGTTCATGTTTACTTATAATAATCTCCGTCCCTAGTACTTGTTAAGCACTAGTATAAAGGCTAAATGATCATGGGATGATCATGTTAGATTTATGGGTACTTGTTTGGAACAAGGTACTGGACATGACCCGCTGTATGAGATTTATGTCATGGTCTATGTCGTACATATATCTCATATTAGTTATGTCATTTGAATCCTTAGACATGAAGTTATTATAGTCTTCCACTTGATGAACATTATGTTTGACATATTCAAATGCTACCTTTAACCGGGAAGTTATAAAGGGTATGATTGGCATAATCGGATTCACGTAGGGAAGAATAATAAACTAAATGGATTTGTCCTTCCCCGGAGAGATGTCAAGCTTGGGCCTCTCGTAGGAATGATGTTGATGAAAATGTTCGGCCGAACTCAAATGATTTAATTAGATCAATGTCATTTGTATTATCAACATATTCAGAATCGAGAAAGTATTGAACAAAACAAGTTGACTTGTTGACCATGACTTGTGTTCAATGACATCGTGGACAAAGGGATTATGACATGTTCTAAAGGAATGCGAACTTGTATCTAGTTATACTATTTGGGTAGGTATGACGGTTTGCTAGAACCTAATCATATCTTATGGTTTCATGTTTGAACCCATTACTAACTTAGTGTAATCCTAGAGGGTCACACACAATAGAACGAATCTTAAATAAGGACTATATTGGAATTTGGAAATTTGGGAAATCTGGGGAAAGTGTGCGACCGCACAAAAGGGCTTGGGCGGCCGCACAGTTTAGCTCAGAAAGTACCAGAAACCTTCCAGATAAATGTGCGACCGCACAAGGGTTTTGGGCGGCCGCACACCATGTCGGGACTGGTTTCCTAATTTGATTTGGAAAAGAATTTTGGACGGGTTTAGACACAAGTTTCCTATTTGGAATAGGTCTAACTTGTATATAAACAGCCAAATTCGGGCCAGAACATATCATAGCTTTTGTGCAAGTCTCCAAAGGGTTTGAGAGAGTTTTATTTTGTTCTAAGACATCTTAGATTGAAGAACAAAATAATACACAAACAAAATTCCACATAGTTCATATTCATTGTGAAAACGTGTTTCACAATTTTGGTCTAGCAACCAAGATCAAGTGTTCTTGATATTCGTTCGTGGTGTGGATACCGCTAGAGGGTGAATCTTATCATCTTCAAAGTTCGTGTTCTTACTTTTGGGATTAAAGCTTCAAGTTCTCCACCAAGATCAAAGACCAAATTCAAAGTCATCAAGGGTTAGTTTTTCTAGTATTCATATTGTTGTATTTGATTTAATCATATGAATGGATCTATGGGCTTTGGGCTTTCATTAAATTTTAAATGCTAATTTCCGCTGCGCATGTTACTACGAAACCCAACAGTGGTATCAGAGCCCCGTTCATGTTGATTATTTCAATACTTAAATCATGTTGTGTGTATATAAATTGTTTATGTGCCAAACATGATATGAATATTGGATATATGATGTTTATGTGTTATGTGATTTTATGTGGTTTATTGTTTTGCAACTTTAATCGCACGATTCAATCGCAATTAATATTATGATGGATTCTGAATTGTTTGATTATTAATTCTGATTGGATCATGGTTTTAATAATCGGGAAAAAACAATTTTGAGACAAATTTTCGAACTGAAAAAATTACCTTTTGATCTCACTGTGCGACCGCACAGAATGACCTGGGCGACCGCACCGTAATTCTTAGGCGGCCGCACATAATGATCAGAATCTCTAATTTTTGTTAAAAATCAGAATTTGGAATTTTTCGATAGGTCCAACCGAACCAGTGACAGAACCAGACCAGACCTGCTGATTTGGAATGGGTTTTGGGTAGTTGGTTTGGGTGTGGATCTTGGGGTTTGATTTTCCTATTTGTTTTGATCTTGTGATTCTAAGATTGGTTCAAGGTTTGGATGGCTAATCTACGTTCATCGAGATAGTGTTTCCCAAACTTGATCGCAATCAAAGTTTCAAAGATAAAACGAAGTTAGAATTATGAAGAGTTCATAATTACTAAAATTGAGAAACAAAATTCTTGATTCAATGATTGGAGATTCATGTGGAATTGTGGATCCAATTGGCCTACGTTCATCGAGACCATCTATTGCTTAGTTTCGGCCACATGGACTACTTTCTTGGTTTCTTGAATTAGTGCGGAATTCTGGATGCCTGATGGCTTAGTTTCGGCCGCACTTCTTGTTGACTTGATTTGGAAATAATGACCAAAGTTGAAATAGTCTCATCCTCATAATTATAGAGAAACTAATGACACATAAATATTATGCTTAAATTAATGGAGATTAATTTAGTGGCTAAACTTGATGCGTAACATGTTTATATTATGTGCTCATAAATGTGTTGTATGCTATATGTGATGAACATTCAAAGAAAGTTTTTAAGTTCTTTTTGCCATGCCATGATTAAAACACTTGTTTATACATGGGTGATTTTGATGTGGGTTCGCCTTCGCGAGGTGCATTAATTTTATTCATGTATGAGCAAGATGAGGTTCATTAATTCAATGTGGGCTTGCCTCCGCAAGGTGCATTAAATTGAATGGTTCCTATACGTTTAAAATGGTTGAACTTAATTAGGCGTCAAAACAGTTTTGGGCCTAGGCAAAAGATGAGATTAAACATGCCTTTTGAAATTGGATTTCTCAAGAAATCTCATATAAGAATCTAAGAATCATATGGGATATGATTGACATGATTGTCTACCTAATTAATTTAGTTTTGAGCGGTCCGCCTCTGTGGACTCAAAAGTTAAATTAAAGTTGGATCTTAGCCCAATTAAATTATATTATACACTGGATGTATGTGAAGGTTATATAATTTAGTGAGAGTATTTTCATTTGAAAAAAAAATACATTGTTAATTTCTTTAATGAAAATTGGTACTTATTAAATTTTGGAAATTTTGCATATTTGTAGACAATGACTGCTAACACTCAATCAATTTCGTTGCGATCGATCCTTGAGAAGGATAAGCTCCAAGAGAATGGTACTAACTTTATGGATTGGATCCGTAGCCTAAGAATTGTTCTAAGGCAAGAAGATAAGTTGTACATTCTCGATGGGCCACTTCCTGCTGAACCAGAACCTACTGCCCCTAGGGCAGAAAGAGACAGTTACAAGAACATCGTAATGATTCTAGAGATGTAAGCTGTCTCATGCTTGCTACCATGTGCTCAAAACTCCAACAAAGTTTGGAAAATTTGGAAGCCTATGAGATAGGCGTGGAGTTAAGAGCCATGTTTCAAGAGCAAGCTAGGCAAGAGAGGTACAAGACCATTGTTGCATTCACTACTTGCAAAATGAATGAAGGGCAACAAGTGAGTCCTCACATGCTGAAAATGAAAGGTTATGTAGAGCACCTTGAGAAACTTGGCTATCCAATCCCATTGGAGCTAGCCACAGATATCATTCTTAATTCATTGCCTAAAAGTTATAATCAGTTTGTGATGAATTATAACATGCATGGAATGGATAAGAATCTCTCCGAGTTGCATGGGATGCTTAAAACTGCGGAGATAAAGATTGCGGAGAAAGGTTCTCCCGTTCTCTTGGTTCATGATGGGAAGAAGGCTAGTGCCAAAGGAAAGGGTAAGAAAGTTGTCAAACCCAAGATAAGCAAGGCAAAGGTTGCCAAGGCTTCTGAGGCAAAACCCGATTCACAAAAGGATGCAATCTGTTTCCATTGTCAAGAAATTGGTCATTGGAAACGTAATTGCAAGGCTTTCTTGGAAGAGAAAAAGAAGAAGAAGAGCAGCAAGGCTGCGTCGACTTCATGTATCTATATGATAGATATTCTCCTTTCTACCACTGATTCTTGGGTATTGGATACCGGATGTGGTTCTCACATTTGTTTAAATGTGCAGGGTCTAAAGAATAGGAGACTACTTAAAGAGGGTGAAGTAGACCTACGCGTGGGGAATGGAGCAAGAGTTGCTGCATTAGCCGTAGGGACTTATGAAGTCACTTTACCTTACGGATTAATTCTTGTTTTGAACGATTGTTATTATGTTCCGGATTTAAGTAGAAATATTATTTCAATTTCTTGTTTGGATAATGAAGGTTTTAAGTTTCTTATTGAGAATAAGAAATTTTCTATTTATTTAAATGATGTGCTTTATGGTATTGCTAATTCATTTAATGGCCTTTATGTCTTGGATGTCAAGAATGAAAATAATAAAAATGTCTATCATATAAATAAGAAATCTAAACCTGATGATGTAAATCATTCTTATTTGTGGCATTGCCGTCTTGGTCATATTAATGAGAAGCGTATCTCAAAACTCCATGGGGACGGGCTCTTGGGTTCATGTGACCTTGGGTCGTATGATACTTGTGAGTCGTGTCTTCTTGGAAAAATGACTAAGACACCTTTTACCAAGCTAGGTGAAAGGGCAAGCGACTTATTGGGGTTGATACATTCCGATGTATGCGGACCATTAAGTAGCAATGCTAGGGGAGGATTTCAATACTTCATAACCTTCACGGATGATTAGAGTAGATTTGGGTATGTTTACCTAATGAAACATAAAAGTGAAGCATTTGAGATATTTAGAATATTTCAAAATGAAGTAGAAAAACAACTTGGCAAAAGTATTAAGGCACTTTGATCGCATCGAGGTGGAGAATACTTGAGTCATGAATTTGATGATCATCTAAATAATTGTGGAATAGTTTCACAATTGACTCCACCCGGAACACCACAATGGAATGGTGTGTCCGAAAGGAAAAATCGGACTTTGTTAGACATGGTTCGATCAATGATGAGTCAAGTTGATCTTCCAATATCCTTTGGGGGTTACGCTCTAGAAACCGCCGCATTCACACTAAATCGTGTTCCAACTAAATCGGTTCAAAAGACTCCATATGAGATGTGGAGCGGAAATAAAACTTGTTTATCTTTCATGAAGATTTGGGGTTGCGAATTATTGGATTAGCAATGCTAGGAACCACTTCAAGTTCAGTAATAAATTTCTTAATCCAAACAGCTTCCTTTGCAGCATCCGATGCAGCAATATACTCAGCTTCCGTTGTAGAACCTCGAACCCGGTGGGAGTGACTAACGAGGAACAAGAAACTTAACAAGAAACTGGATGACATCTATCTATAACAAACTGACATGATATATATACTCAAGAGTAAGGAGCTATACTAGCTCACAACACGAGTTCTAGACCAGAAAATTTAAAACCAAACTTAAATACATACACAGCGGAAACATGCCTAGCACATAAGCTGGCATCAAGAGTACTATACAAGATGTCTAGTGACAACAAGAACTGAACAAGACTGTCTACCCCAAAATAAGGAGTTACAAAACCCATAATACATCGTCCTCACCAAATGTAAAAGGACACAAGCCTCAAAATAATCACGACCTGCGTAGTAAGCTCCCAGCTATGTCGAGCCTCACTGCGCACTATCCTTCCTTTGATCTAAGGAAAACAATTAAACAAGAAACGGGGTGAGATAAATCTCAGTAAGCTATTAGATGCAACTACATGACATGTTATCATGCAATTCAAGTAGATACTCAAGTAATCATATATCAAGTATCATCAAGTAACAAGTATATGAGAGGCTAAGCCACTCATCAAGTAGCACATAAGGCTAAACAAGCAAGCTATAAAGGATATTGCTTCCTTCCTTATTCCTCCCAAGAATACCATTGTTGTCGTAGCTTGTATTACTTTGACAATCACGATCAATAACAAGAAACTGATTATTCAGTATATATCAGAAGACCCGGTAACAAGTGTCATTCTCAAGATCAAGACTCACGAGGTGTTCATGAGGTGTTCAATAGTTTAGCATTCACTTAAGTCAGGCGTATTGCTCCAACTAAGGAAGCTATGCCCTTACTATGGCCGGTATTAAGGGGTCAAGCACAAATACATAGGGACCCGATTGTCACTTAAGCCCCAGCTCTCGCGACAAGCGTGAACCTATATATTTCCGAACAAGCAAGGAGAACCAGCTGGACTCACACAAGAATGTACAAGTAGATATTTACTTGAACTACGGGAGAAGAACTAATCCAAAAGTAGTGGACTAGCTCAACAAGGAACATGCTTCAAGTAATCAAGAAGTCACCTTGTTATCAAGCAACTATATGCAATGTTTGCACATACACAACAAGAACATGTCTTATACAAGTTAGTGCTTGTTCATATCACTTTCTAGTTCATTACCATACATATGTATTGGCATCAAGTCATGTACAAGATTTTATTATCTTATATTCAAGTCTTAATCCTATTCTTAAGATGTTCAAGTCATGTACAAGATTTTATGGTCTTATACTTCAAGTTATAACTCCAATCTTTGGACATTCAAGCATGTATAAGAGTTATACATTTACTCTTACAAAATCTTAATCCTATTCTTAGGATGTTCAATTTCAAGACTTTATGCTAATGCCCCTAAGGTGCACAATCATTGGTTTCAAGACAAGTATAACACATTAGTGCTTGTTCATAGCACTTTCAAGACATAAAGAAGAGTTACCACTCTTATACTTAAATTCTCATTTGAGTTCTTTAAGTGTTCATGTTCAAGATTAAGTTCTAATGCCCCAAAATGTACATATACACTTGCTAGGACATCTTATACCAAGGCTCTATGCCTTAGGAGGGATAAGCTTTCATTTCAATTAGATTTAAAACACTTTAGTGAAACAGGGGTTCTGGGCGGTCGCCCAACCCCAGCCTGGGCGGTCGCCCAAGATCACAATTTTTAAAACTCAAGTCTGATGACATGGGCGGTCGCCCATAACCACTCTGGGCGGTCGCCCAAGGCCAAAATCAGCAAAAACCTAATTTCTTTCCCAGGTTTAGAATTCTCCGTCCCAAACGTAGGAGTAACTTTTACTAACATTTTTAACATTCCCAGGATGCACTAACAAGCTTAAAACCAATTCTTTCATTTTAATTTCCTTACTTTACATAGTCGGATATACTCCCTTTGTCCCACAATTACAAGTATCACAGAAATTGCCCCAAACACGAAATTGACAAGCACAAGTATCAAAAATAACATATATGAATGTTATTACAAGCAAGGGGGAGCTAATAACATACCTAGTCAAAAATCAAAGTTACCCAAATAATTTTCTGTTCAGCTTGGAACGCTCTATTCAACGCCACGAATATTTATCCGGGATCAGAATCAAGAACAGAGGGATAATTAAGCTCGAGGAGTCGGGAATAGGGTGAAACTCTAACCCTAGCTTTTGCCTCAGAGAGAACGTAAACTTAATTTGGGTGAAATGCTTCCTCAGAGAAGCAAACCAAGAAGATAAACATATAAGTTTCAAAGAATGACACTTAGGCCCCTCAAGTTTCACTTTTAACAAAAAGGCCCCTAAAGTCAAATTTTCACAAATGACCCAAAAGTCAAAACTAAACATTTAACCACCTTAATATTCTAAAGCAGTTAAGAAATTAACCCAAAAAAAACTAGCACATAATATGCCAGTTCAAGTATTTAACAAATAAGTCAAATATTTAACGGGAATAAAGATGGGCGTTACATCCTCCCCACCTTAAAGAAAATTCGCCCACGAATTTTACTTACCAAGATTTTCAAATAGGCTCGGGTATTTATCTCGCATCTCTTTCTCGGTTTCCCAAGTAGCCTCTTCTATTTCATGATTTCTCCAAAGGACCTTCACAATAGGAATCCTTTTGGTACGCAAGACTTGCTCTTTCCAGTCAAGAATTTCAACAGGCTGTTCCTCTTAAGACAAATCTGGCTGAAATGGAATAGCCTCATACTCAAGAACATGCGACTCATCCGCCATATACTTGCGAAGCATAGATACATGGAACACATCATGAATACCAGATAAAGAAGGTGGTAAAGCCGCTCTATAAGCCAACTTCCCAACTCTTTCAAGAATCTCAAATGGACCGATATAACGAGGAGATAATTTTCCTTTCTTCCCAAATCTCTTTATACCTCGACGAGGAGAGACCTTCAAGAATACAAAGTCACCTACCTGGAATTCAAGAACCCTTCTACGATGATCTGCATAACTCTTTTGCCTACTCTGAGCTGTGCGCAATCTATCTCAAATGAGTTTCACACTCTCAACTGACTGTTGAACCATTTCAGGCCCCAAAAGTCTAGCTTCTCCCACTTCATCCCAGCATATAGGAGATCGACATTTTCTGCCATAAAGAGCCTCATATGGAGCCATTTCAATGCTAGACTGATAACTGTTGTTATAAGCAAACTCAGCTAAAGGAAGGTGAGTATCCCAACTGCCTTTGAAATCCACAACACAAGCACATAACATATACTCGAGAATCTGTATAAGTCTCTCAGATTGCCCATCAGATTGAGGATGAAAAGCTGTACTGAAATTCAATTTAGTACCCATGGCACCCTGAAGAGCCTGCCAGAATCGAGAAGTAAAACGAGGATCTCTGTCAGATACAATACTCACAGGAACTCCATGCAGTCGGACAATCTCCTGAACATACAAAGATGCCAACTGAGACAATGAATAACCTATGGAAATAGACAAGAAGTGAGCTGATTTAGTCAACCTGTCAACTATAACCCAAACAACATCATGGCCTCGTCTGGTACGTGGTAAACCAGTCACAAAATCCATCGTGATATGCTCCCACTTCCACTCTGGAATTTCTAATGGTTGCAACAAACCTTCTGGACGTTGATGTTCCACTTTCACTTGTTGACAAGTTAAATATTTGGACACATACTCAGCAATTTCTCTTTTCATGTTGTTCCACCAGAAATGTTTCTTCAAATCTTGGTACATTTTAGTGCTTCCAGGATGAATAGTATACTTGGCTTTGTGAGCCTCTTCAAGAACTTTCTTCTTAACCTCAAGATCAACTGGAATACAAACTCTGCCTCGAAAGGTAAGAATTCCATCACTGTTGAAAGAAAAATCTGGTTGCTTTCCTTCATTCATTCCACTAATAATTTTCTGCAATTCAGAATCAATTACCTGAGCTTCTTTGATCTGTTGGAGTAAATCTGAAGTAGCCTTTATATTAGCCAGAATAATTCCATGATTTGATTCACAAGGACTCCAATCACCCAAGTCTTCAAACATCTTCCATTCACGAATCATCAAGCAAGAAATATAAGTCTTTCTGCTCAGTGCATCTGCCACAACATTTGCTTTCCCTGGATGATAAAGGATAGTACAATCATGATCCTTCAATTTCTCCATCCATCTACGTTGTCTCATATTAAGCTCTTTCTGAGAAAACAAGTACTTCAAGCTTTTATGATCAGTAAAGACTTCAAATTTGGTTCCATACAAGTAATGCCTCCATTTATGCAAAGCAAAAATAATCGCAGCCAACTCTAGATCATGAGTAGGATAATTCTTTTCATAAGGAGATAATTTTCGAGAAGCATAAGCTATTACCTTGCCATCTTGCATCAAAACACAACCCAATCCTTCTTTAGAAGTATCGGTATAAACCATGAAATTCTCAGAACCACTAGGCAAAGCCAAGACTGGAGCTGTAGTCAAGCGCCTTTTCAACTCTTGAAAACTTGCTTCACACTTGTCATTCCACTCAAAACAAATAGCTTTTCGAGTCATATTAGTCAATGGAGTAGCAATCTTGGAGAATCCCTCAATGAACCTCCGATAATAACTAGCCAAGCCCAAGAAACTACGGATCTCTGTCACTGTAGTCGGCCTTTTCTAGTTTACAAATGCTTCAACCTTGGAAGGATCTACTGCAATACCAGTAGCAGACACAACATGCCCCAAGAATGAAACCTCTTCTAACCAGAAAGCACATTTGCTGAATTTTGCAAATAATTGTTTCTCACGAAGAACTTGCAATACTATTCTGAGATGTTGTTCATGCTCAGCCCGTGACTTAGAATACACAAGAATATCATCAATGAATACCACCACGAAACAATCAAGATATGGCTTGAAAATACGGTTCATCAAATCCATAAATACAGCTGGAGCATTTGTCAAACCGAATGGCATAACAATAAACTCATAATGCCCATACCTGGTACGGAAAGCTGTCTTTGGTATATCCTCAGATCTGATTTTCAACTGATGATAACCACTTCTCAAGTCAAGCTTCGAATACACTACTGAACCTTGAAGCTGATCAAACAAGTCATCAATATGAGGTAACGGATATTTGTTCTTGATAGTTACCTGATTAAGATCTCTGTAATCAATACACAATCGCAGAGTCCCATCTTTCTTTCTGACAAATAACACCGGTGCACCCCACGGTGATACACTAGGCCTGATGAAGCCCCTTTCAAGCAATTCCTAAAGCTGTGTTATTAACTCTCTCAACTCAGCCAGAGCCATTCTATAAGGTGCTTTAGAGATTGGTGCTGTACCTGGTAATAACTCAACACAGAACTCAAGCTCTCGATCAGGTGGCATGCTATACTCAGAAGAAAACACATCTGAAAATTTAGACACAACAGGAATATCTTCCATCTTGGGAACAGATAAACTCTGGTCAAGCACATATGCGAGATACCCGGCACAACCACGAGATAAAAGTTTTCTAGCTTTTAAAGCAGAAATAACATGTATAGCACATAAAGGCCTATCACCTTCAAAGGTAAAATCAGGCAAACCAGGGATATAAAAAGTTACTACTTTTCTATAACAATCAACAGATGCATGATGCACATAAAGCCAATCCATGCCAAGAATCACGTCAAAGTCCCTTATATGTAACACGACTAGGTCAGCAAGAAGGGCATGATCACCCACAAGAACCTCACATTTCTTGTAAACCTCAGAATCAAACATGCAATCTCCCATAGGGGAAAATACTTCTAGCACATAAGGCATAGAATCAGGAAGAACATATAAATGCGACACAAAATGAGATGCCACATAAGAATGAGATGAGCCTGGATCTATCAAGACTCGCGCTCTCGTACTAGAAAGTAATATAATACCTCCTATGACCGCAGAAGACTCAGCTACACCCTGCTGATCTAGAGCAAACACGCGACCCTAAACTTTTGGTCGACCCCCACTATCTCTCTTAGAACCTGAGGCCTGTTGACTTGTACCCCCAACTTGATTTCCTTTGCCTTTAGGACAATTCTTGACAAAGTGCCCAGTTTCACCACAAGATAAACACTTTCCTTGCTTTAGCCAACACTTGTCTTCAGAATGGCCTTCTTTCGAACAATAACCACATACTTTCCTGGGACCTTGGACTGTTGTCCTCGAACCAGTTGATACACTACCTTACTTTCGGTTGGCTGTCGGAATCGACGATCTTGGCGGCCAGATTTACCACCCTTAGAACCAGATCCCTGAGCTTTCTCTGATACACGACCTGTCATGGTTGTTCCCAACTTCACCTTGTGTTCTTCAATGTCATTTTCAATAGCATAAGCCTTCTCCACTGCTTGGTGATAACTAGTGAGCTGTAGAGAAAGAAGTTGCTTCCTATACTCAGTCCTCAACCCCTTTTCAAACCTCTGTGCCTTCTTGGTTTCATTTGGAACTAAGTGATCACAATACCTAGCCAATTCTGTGAACTTGGTTGAGTATTGTCCCACTGTCAAGCTTCCCTGCTCCAGATTAAGAAATTCCATCTCTTTTCTATCTTGGACTACTGTTGGAATAAACTGTGACTTGAATGCTTTAAGAAAATTCTCCTAGGTCTGTGGTACCCCTTCCAGTTCCCAACTTTTATTCAACACTTGCCACCAATGTTCAGCGGCTTTCTCAAGTTTAAAGGTTGCAAAGGTTACCTTATCACCTCCTGCACATCTTAAGGCTGTAAAGATCTTCTCAATACTTTCAATCCACTCTTCTGCCTTCTTAGCATCAAATTCCCCGTCAAAGCTACGAGGTTTCAACTTCAAGAACCTTGTAAGGCGATTAGGATAATCCCAGTCTACATTATCAACCATCTCTTCTTGAGGAGTTATAGATCTCAGCTGATTACTACCACTTGTACCTTCAGAACTCATTGTACCTGTAGGTAAACACTCGGCATTAATAACACCCCAAGACTCACCCATACCTAGGCCATAGACCTTATCCAGACTTAGAGCAAACCAAGGTAGCTAAACAGGGTAGCTAAACCAGGGTAGCTCTGATACCAGCCTGACACGCCCCCAGGTCCCGGGATCCCCTAATAGAACCTCGAACCCGGTGGGAGTAACTAACGAGGAACAAGAAACTTAACAAGAAACTGGATGACATCTGTCTATAACAAACTTACATGATATATATACTCAAGAGTAAGGAGCTATACTAGCTCACAACACGAGTTCTAGACCAGAAAATTTAAAACCAAACTTAAATACATACACAGCGGAAACATGCCTAGCACATAAGCTGGCATCAAGAGTACTATACAAGATGTCTAGTGACAACAAGAACTGAACAAGACTGTCTACCCCAAAATAAGGAGTTACAAAACCCATAATACATCGTCCTCACCAAATGTAAAAGTGTTGGGTTTCGTAGTCACATGCGCAGCGGAATTAAGCATTTAAAATATAATGAAACCCAAAGCCCATAGATCCATTCATATGATTAAGTCAAATACAACAATATGAATACTAGAATACTAACCCTTGATGCCTTTGATTTTGCAACCTTGAATTCGATGGAGGCTTGAAATCTTGATCACGAACAAAGCAAGAATCACGAACTATGAAGATGATAAGTTTCACCCTCTAGTGGTATCCACACCACGAACGAATATCAAGAACACTTGATCTTGGTTGCTAGACCAAATTATGAAACACGTTTTCATAATTAATATGAACTATATGGAATTTTCTTTGTGTATAATTTTGTTCTTCAATCTAGGATTTCTTAGAACAAAATAAACTCTCTCAAACTCTTTGGAGACTTGCAAAAAAGCTTAGGTTCTGTTCTTGGCCGAATTTTGATGTTTATATACAAGTTAGACCTATTCCAAATAGGAAACTTGTGTCTAAACCTGTCCAAAATTCCTTTCCGAATCAAATTAGGAATCTGTCCCCGACAGTATTGTGCGGCCGCCCAAACTGAGGTGTGCGGCCGCTCAATTTCTTGTGCGGTTGCCCAAAGGCCCAGAAAAATCCAATTTTTCCAAATTTCTAATATAGTCCTTATTTAGGATTCGTTCTATTGTGTGTGACCCTCTAGGATTATACTAAGTTGGCAATGGGTTCAAACATGAAACCATAAGATATGATTAGGTTCTAGCAAACCGTCATACCTACCCAAATAGTATAACTAGATACAAGTTCGCATTCCTTTTTAGAACATGTCATAATCCCTTTGTCCACGATGTCATTGAACACAAGTCATGGTCAACAAGTCAACTTGTATTGTTCAATACTTTCTCGATTCCGAATATGTTGATAATCCAAATGACAGTGATCCAATCAATCCATTTGAGTTTGGCCAAACATTTCACCAACATCATTCCTTCGAGGGGCCCAAGCTTGACATCTCTCCGAAGAGGGACAAATCCATTTGGCTTATTATTCTTCCCTACGTGAATCCAATCATGCCAATCATACCCTTTATAACTACCGTGTTAAGGCAGCGTTTGAATATGTCAAACATAATGTTCATCAAGTGGAAGACTATAATAACTTCATGTCCAAGGATTCAAATGACATAACTAATATGAGATTTATATATGACATCGACCATGACATAAATCTCATACCGCGGGTCATGTCCAGTACCTTGTTCCAAACAAGTACCCATAAATCTAACATGATCATCCCATGATCATTTAGCCTTTATACTAGTGCTTAACAAGCTCTAGGGATGGAGATTATTATAAGCAAACACGAGCCATAATAATAATCTTATTATCTCTTTATCATTATGAATAAAATGATAACTTATACAACGTTTAACAACCGTGCCTAGGGCACCAACACCAACAATCTCCCACTTGCCCTAGGCCCAATTCCCTAGGTATCCAATACCCATGGACCTAACATGACCATCATGTTTAGCTTTGTGGAAGTCCCATTGTTTAGTGTGTCCGTAACGTTGTCATTAGTAGGTACTTTGCATATATGTACGTCTCCCTTATCAACGATTTCTCGAACGATAAGAGAACGCCTAAGTATGTGTTTGGATTTAGGATGTGCTCTTGGTTCCTTTGCTTGGTCAATAGCACCACTATTATCACTAATATGGTCTATTGAATTAGCAATGCTAGGAACCATCTTAAGTTCACAATGAACTTCTTAATCCAAACCACTTCCTTTGCAGCATCCAATGCGGAAATATACTTAGATTTAGTATGTAGAATTTAGTGACTCTGCTTGAAACCATTCCAACTTACAGCTTCACTATTATTTATAAAACTCAATTGCGATCTTTTATCATCTTTGTCGGTTTGGAAGCATGCATCCGCGTACCCATATACGACGAGATCATCTTCCATCCCTTCATAGATCAAAACAATTCTTCAGTCCTTCTAAAGTGCTTTAAGAATTGTTTCACAGCCATCCAATGACTCTCACCGGTTATCGGATTAATATCTACTCGTCATGCTCCAAGCATTAGATATATCCGCCTTAGTACTTATCATGGCATCATGGATCCAATTGCCGAAGCAAATGGCATCTCATTCGTTTTTCTTATGCTCATCTTTTGTCTTTAGGACATTGAGTCTTGCTTAGAGAAACTCCATGTAACACTGACAAATGTCCTCTCTTAGAATTTTTCCATGCGAAATCTTCTTATGACTTTGTCAATGTATGTACATTGGCTTTAAACCATTTAGCTTCCTTGATCTATCTCTATAGATCTTAATGCCAATGACTTATGCTTCATCCATATTGTTCATTGTGAAACACTTTCTTAACCAAATCTTTACAGATTAAAGTGTAGGAATGTCGTTTCCAATGAGCAATATGTCATCCACATATTAGATAAGGAATAGCACCATGCTCCCACTAATCTTCTTGTATATACAAGATTCATCTTCGTTCTTAATCAAGCCAAGCTCTATGACTTATCAAAACGGAGATTCCAACTCCCAAAAAACTTGCTTCAATCCATCCAATGAATCTTCGCGACTTTCATACCTTTTAGAATTTTCTTGACTATCAAAACCTTTAGGTTGTATTCAATACATCCTTAAGTGAGTTCCCGTTGAGGAACGCTTGTTTTGACATCATTTTGTCAAATTTCATATTCCAAATATGAACATGTGACTATGAAAATTCTAATAAGTTTCTTGCTACCCATGTAACATTTTTCTCCAAGAAAAGTCATTCATCTCCTTTGGTTTTAACACCTTAGGTTAGAATGATCAAGTTCCAAACTTGATTATTATACATGAATTGCCTTTTAGATTTTATGACTCCAAGCCATTAATCTAAATGTGGAGTTGATATTGCATCTTTGATAGGTGGTAAATACTTCATTCTAAATGAACTTTACCTCAATACTTTCTATTTCGAAATATCCAATATTTCTACTAATAGATTGTATCCTATTATGTATCGCAAGTATTTGTATATCTTGAACAGACTTTTCACCACTCCTTGTGAAAACTTGTTCAACTTCCATCTTAGGTTAAAATATATTTTCTAGGTCTCGAACCATTCGAGATACATTTTACTCCCACTGATTCTTTTAGAGATAAACCATTTATCTAGAAAAGTATCATCATAATTAACACACCATTTGTTTCTTATGAGTAAAATTATTATCCTCAAGTTTCCTTAGGATATCCCATGAAAATATATTTATTAGATTTAAATGTGAGTGTGTCCCAGACAGCTCCTTTCCAAAAGGTCTCATCATCTTAAATCTTTATGAAAAACAAACCGAGTTTTCTTTCACCAATTAACCTCTTTTGATGGAATTCAAATTAGTGTAGTTACAGCGGTTTGTAATACATAACCCCAAAATTAATAATGGAAGATCAATTTTACTTTATCATCTAATGAACCATATCCAATAAGGTTATTGTACTTCCATGCCGACACATCATTTAAAATGATGTTCTTAGTAAAGTTAATTTGTGAAACCATTTCACAACTTTAATGATGACTGTCAAATTCTTGGTTCAATTATTAGTCATCATGATCCAATCAGAATCTTTGAATAGTTTTACCAAGTATAATAAAAAAAATAATCTTTTAGCATTGCTTCTTAATGCACCATACACATCAAAATGTATTAGGTCAATTAAGATATTAGCCTTTTACCAATCATAGTAAAGGATGTCTTGGTCCAAGTAAATAAGATTTGCATAAATCACGTGATTCCAAATCATATGACTTAAAACTCCGTCCCATGAAATTTTAGATATGTATCTTTTAGTTATTTGATCCAAAACAATAATGCATAAAGAATTTTAATTATTTATGTTATAGCCTTTATTACTTTGTTCTTCAAGATTTAGGATATAAGATTTATTTATATGATAACACAATGAAGTAAATCATAATAAATAAAGCACTTTTCTTATTCCAAACAAGAAATTAATATCCTTCATTATCTTTTAACAAAATAATGTTTTCTACTTCATCAGTAAAGTCACTTTACAAGTGTTCTACAAACAATGTTGCAACCATTGCATCATTACCGTTTGTAGATAAAACTTTACTATAAGTAGTCTTTCATTTTACTAATTATTCTGGTATCCAATACCCAATAATTAAATTTAGAAAGAATAATTTATAACATAAAATTCCCAAGTGGTAGTCCCACTACCATTCCTTTTATTGATCATCCAGAATTTTGACTACAATTCTAAATGGTCAATCCAATTGCCATTTTTACCAAATTGCATCAATTAGAGTTATTATTTTAACCATAATTATTTCTTTCAGGTTTGACAACTCTTGTCTTACCTTTCTTTTGGCACTTGGCCCTTTTCCTTATGAACCATGAGCTCTGGAGAACCATTCTCCAATATCTTCTTCTTCGCAGTTTTCAGCATGTTAATGCAACTCGAAGAAATTCTTATTCATTCTAAGCATGTTATAGTCCATCACAAAGTGATTATAACTCTTAGGAAATGAATCAAGAATAAGATCCATGGCTAGCTCCAATCCAATTGGCCTCCCAAGTTTCTCAAGATACTCTACGTAGTCATTATCTTAAGCGTGTGAGGTTCCACTTATTGCCCTTTACTCCTTTTGCAAGAAGTGAATGCAATAATGGTTTTATACCTCTCTTGCTTAGATTGCTCTTTGAAACATGTAACTCAACTCCACGCCTATCTAATAGGCTTCCAAAGTTCCAAACTTTGTTGAAGTTTTGAGCACATAATCGCGAGCATAAGACAACTCACATTCCTAGAATCATAATCATGATTCTTGTGATTGTCTACTCCGGCATTAGGTTCTTTAGGAATAGGCCCATCAAGAATGTACAACCCATCTTCTTGCCTTAGAACGATTCTTAGGCTCAGGATCCAATCCATGAAGTTTGTACCATTCTCTTGAAGCATTATCCTTATCAAGGATTAATCGCAACGATTTTAGTTGTCATCTACAACCAATGCAAAATTTCCAAAATTTTACAAGTACCAATCTCATTAAAGAGATAAATAATGTATTTTCCAAAAATACTCCCACTAAGTTATATAACCTTCTTATACATCCAATGTATAATATAATTTAAATGGGCTAAGATCCAACTTTAATTTAATTTTAAGTACGCTTTGGCGCACCGCTCAAAATTAAATTAATTAGGTAGACAACACTGTCAATCATATCCCATATGACTCTTAGATTCCTTTTTGAGATTCTCTTAAATTGGGCTAAGATCCAACTTTAATTTAATCTTGAGTCCGCTTTGGCGGACCGCTCAAAATCAAATTAATTAGGTAGACAATTTCTTGTCAATCATATCCAATATAATTCTTAGTGATCCAATTTCAAAAGCATGTTTAATCTCATCTTTTGCCTAGGCCCAAAACTGTTTTGACGCCTTATTAAGTCCAACCATTTTAAACGCATAGGAAACTCTTATTCACTCATCTTGCTCATACAAAGATAAAATCAATGCACCTCGCTTTGGCGAGCCCACATGAAAATACCCGTGTACTTACAAGTGTTTTAATCATGGCATGGCAAAAAGGACTTAAAACTTTCTTGAAGGTTCATCACATATAGCATACAACACATTTATTATCACATAAGATAAACATGTTACGCATTAAGTTTAGCCACTAAATTAATCTCCATTAATTTAAGCACAATATTTATGTGTCATTAGTTTCTCTATAATTATGAGGATGAGACCTTTTCAACTTTGGTCGTTATTTCCAAATCAAGACAACAAGAAGTGCGGTCGAACTAAGCCGTTAGGCAAACACAATCCCGCACTAATTCAAGAGACCAAGAAAGTAGCCCATGTGGCCGAGACTAAGCAATAGATGGTCTCGATGAACGTAGGCCAATTGCATTCACAATTCCACATGGATCTCCAAACTTTGAATCAAGAACTTTGTTTCTCAATTTTAGCAATTATGAACTCTTCATAATTCTAACTTCGTTTTATCTTTGAAACTTTGATTGCGATCAATTTTGGGAAACACAATCTCGATGAACGCAGATTAGCCATCCAAAACTTGAACCAATCTAGGAATCACAAGACTAAAACAAATAGGAAAATCAAACCCCAAGATCCACACTCAAACCAACTACCCAAAGCCCATTCCAGATCTGCAAGTCTGGTCTGGTTTTGTTACTGGTTTGGTTGGACCTCTCGAAAATTCCAAATTCCAATTTTAACCAAAATCAGAACAGAATCAGTGAACTGTGCGGCCGCCCAAACTCTCCTGTGCGGTCGCCCAAACATGTGCGGCCGCCCAGGGAGATTTGTGCGGTCGCCCAAACGCATCAGAAGGAATTTTGAAGTTCGAAAATTTGTCTCAAAATTGTCTTTCCCCGATTATTAAAACCATGATCCAATCAGAATTAATAATCAAACAATTCAGAATCCATCATAATATTTATTGCGATTGAGTCGTGCGATTAAAGTTGTAAAACAATAAACCACATAAAATCACATAACACATAAACATCATATAATCCAATATTCATATCATGCTTGGCACATAAACAATTTATATACACACAACATGATCTAGTATTGAAATAATCAACATGAACGGGGCTCTGATACCACTGTTGGGTTTCGTAGTCACATGCACAGCGGAATTAAGCATTTAAAATATAATGAAACCCAAAGCCCATAGATCCATTCATATGATTAAGTAAAATACAACAATATGAATACTAGAATACTAACCCTTGATGCCTTTGATTTTGCAACCTTGAATTCGATGGAGGCTTGAAATCTTGATCACGAACAAAGCAAGAATCACGAACTATGAAGATGATAAGTTTCACCCTCTAGTGGTATCCACACCACGAACGAATATCAAGAACACTTGATCTTGGTTGCTAGACCAAATTATGAAACACGTTTTCATAATTAATATGAACTATATGGAATTTTCTTTGTGTATAATTTTGTTCTTCAATCTAGGATTTCTTAGAACAAAATAAACTCTCTCAAACTCTTTGGAGACTTGCAAAAAAGCTTAGGTTCTGTTCTTGGCCGAATTTTGATGTTTATATACAAGTTAGACCTATTCCAAATAGGAAAATTGTGTCTAAATCCGTCCAAAATTCCTTTCCGAATCAAATTAGGAATCTGTCCCCGATAGTATTGTGCGGCCGCCCAAACTGAGGTGTGCGGCCGCCCAATTTCTTGTGCGGTTGCCCAGCCCATTTGGGCGGTCGCCCAAAGGCCCAGAAAAATCCAATTTTTCCAAATTTCCAATATAGTCCTTATTTAGGATTCGTTCTAATGTGTGTGACCCTCTTGGATTATACTAAGTTGGCAATGGGTTCAAACATGAAACCATAAGATATGATTAGGTTCTAGCAAACCGTCATACCTACCCAAATAGTATAACTAGATACAAGTTCGCATTCCTTTTTAGAACATGTCATAATCCCTTTGTCCACGATGTCATTGAACACAAGTCATGGTCAACAAGTCAACTTGTATTGTTCAATACTTTCTCGATTCCGAATATGTTGATAATCCAAATGACATTGATCCAATCAATCCATTTGAGTTTGGCCAAACATTTCACCAACATCATTCCTTCGAGGGGCCCAAGCTTGACATCTCTCCGAAGAGGGACAAATCCATTTGGCTTATTATTCTTCCCTACGTGAATCCAATCATGCCAATCATACCCTTTATAACTACCGTGTTAAGGCAGCGTTTGAATATGTCAAACATAATGTTCATCAAGTGGAAGACTATAATAACTTCATGTCCAAGGATTCAAATGACATAACTAATATGAGATTTATATATGACATCGACCATGACATAAATCTCATACCGCGGGTCATGTCCAGTACCTTGTTCCAAACAAGTACCCATAAATCTAACATGATCATCCCATGATCATTTAGCCTTTATACTAGTGCTTAACAAGCTCTAGGGATGGAGATTATTATAAGCAAACACGAGCCATAATAATAATCTTATTATCTCTTTATCATTATGAATAAAATGATAACTTATACAACGTTTAACAACCGTGCCTAGGGCACCAACACCAACAAAAAGGACACAAGCCTCAAAATAATCACGACCTGCGTAGTAAGCTCCCAGCTATGTCGAGCCTCACTGCGCACTATCTTCCTTTGATCTAAGGAAAACAATTAAACAAGAAACGGGGTGAGATAAATCTCAGTAAGCTATTAGATGCAACTATATGACATGTTATCATGCAATTCAAGTAGATACTCAAGTAATCATATATCAAGTATCATCAAGTTACAAGTATATGAGAGGCTAAGCCACTCATCAAGTAGCACATAAGGCTAAACAAGCAAGCTATAAAGGATATTGCTTCCTTCCTTATTCCTCCCAAGAATACCATTGTTGTCGTATCTTGTATTACTTTGACAATCACGATCAATAACAAGAAACTGATTATTCAGTATATATCAGAAGACCCGGTAACCAGTGTCGTTCTCAAGATCAAGACTCACGAGGTGTTCAAGAGTTTAGCATTCACTTAAGTCAGGCGTATTGCTCCAACTAAGGAAGCTATGCCCTTACTATGGCCGGTAGTAAGGGGTCAAGCGCAAATACATAGGGACCCGATTGTCACTTAAGCCCTAGCTCTCGCGACAAGCGTGAACCTATATATTTCCGAACAAGCAAGGAGAACCGGCTGGACTCACACAAGAATGTACAAGTAGATATTTACTTGAACTATGGGAGAAGAACTAATCCAAAAGTAGTGGACTAGCTCAACAAGGAACATGCTTCAAGTAATCAAGAAGTCACCTTGTTATCAAGCAACTATATGCAATGTTTGCACATACACAACAAGAACATGTCTCATACAAGTTAGTGCTTGTTCATAGCACTTTCTAGTTCATTACCATACATATGTATTGGCATCAAGTCATGTACAAGATTTTATTATCTTATATTCATGTCTTAATCCTATTCTTAGGATGTTCAAGTCATGTACAAGATTTTATGGTCTTATACTTCAAGTTATAACTCCAATCTTTGGACATTCAAGCATGTATAAGAGTTATACATTTACTCTTACAAAATCTTAATCCTATTATTAGGATGTTCAATTTCAAGACTTTATGCTAATGCCCCTAAGGTGCACAATCATTGGTTTCAAGACAAGTATAACACATTAGTGCTTGTTCATAGCACTTTCAAGACATAAAGAAGAGTTACTACTCTTATTCTTAAATTCTCATTTGAGTTCTTTAAGTGTTCATGTTCAAGATTAAGTTCTAATGCCCCAAAAGGTACATATACACTTGCTAGGACATCTTATACCAAGGCTCTATGCCTTAGGAGGGATAAGCTTTCATTTCAATTAGATTTAAAACACTTTAGTGAAACAGGGGTTCTGGGCGGTCGCCTAACCCCAGCCTGGGCGGTCGCCCAAGATCACAATTTTTGAAACTCAAGTCTGATGACATGGGCGGTCGCCCATAACCACTCTGGGCGGTCGCCCAAGGCCAAAATCAGCAAAAACCCAATTTCTTTCCCAGGTTTAGAATTCTCCGTCCCAAACGTAGGAGTAACTTTTACTAACATTTTTAACATTCCCAGGATGCACTAACAACCTTAAAACCAATTCTTTCATTTTAATTTCCTTACTTTACATAGTAGGATATACTCCCTTTGTCCCACAATTACAAGTATCACAGAAATTGCCCCAAACACGAAATTGACAAGCACAAGTATCAAAAATAACATATATGAATGTTATTACAAGCAAGGGGGAGCTAATAATTTACCTAGTCAAAAATCAAAGTTACCCAAATAAATTTCTGTTCGTCCTGGAACGCTCTATTCAACGCCACGAATATTTATCCGGGATCAGAATCAAGAACGGAGGGATAATTAAGCTCGAGGAGTCGGGAATAGGGTGAAACTCTAACACTAGCTTTTGCCTCAGAGAGAACGTAAACTTAATTTGGGTGAAATGCTTCCTCAGAGAAGCAAACCAAGAAGATAAAAATATAAGTTTCAAAGAATGACACTTAGGCCCCTCAAGTTTCACTTTTAACAAAAAGGCCCCTAAAGTCAAATTTTTACAATTGACCCAAAAGTCAAAACTAAACATTTAACCATCTTAATATTCTAAAGCAGTTAAGAAATTAACCCAAGAAAAACTAGCACATAATATGCCAGTTCAAGTATTTAACAAATAAGTGAAATATTTAACGAGAATAAAGATGGGCGTTACACAAAGGAACCAAGAGCACATCAGAAATCCAAACACATACTTAGGCGTTTTCATATCATTCGAGAAATCGTTTATAGGGGAGACGTAAATATATGCAGAGTACCTACTGATGACAATGTCGCGGACCCGCTAACAAAAGGACTTCCACAAGCTAAACATGAAAGTCATGTTAGGTCCATGGGTATTAGATACATGGGAGATTGGGCCTAGGGCAAGTGGGAGATTGTTGGTAGTGGTGCCCTAGGCACGTTAATAAACGTTGTAATTGTTATCATTTATTTCATATCAATAAAGAAATGTTTTGATTATTATTGTTGTTCATGTTTACTTATAATAATCTCCGTCCCTAGTACTTGTTAAGCACTAGTATAAAGGCTAAATGATCATGGGCTGATTATGTTAGATTTATGGGTACTTGTTTGGAACAAGGTACTGGACATGACCCACTGTATGAGATTTATGTCATGGTCTATGTCGTACATATATATCATATTAGTTATGTCATTTGAATCCTTAGACATGAAGTTATTATAGTCTTCCATTTGATGAACATTATGTTTGACATATTCAAACGCTACCTTTAACCGGGAAGTTATAAAGGGTATGATTGGCATAATCGGATTCACGTAGGGAAGAATAATAAGCTAAATGGATTTGTCCCTCCTCGGAGAGATGTCAAGCTTGGGCCTCTCGTAGGAATGATGTTGATGAAAATGTTCGGCCGAACTCAAATGAATTGATTAGATCAATGTCATTTGTATTATCAACATATTCGGAATCGAGAAAGTATTGAACAAAACAAGTTGACCATCACTTGTGTTCAATGACATCGTGGACAAAGGGATTATGACATGTTCTAAAGGAATGCGAACTTGTATCTAGTTATACTATTTGGGTAGGTATGACGGTTTGCTAGAACCTAATCATATCTTATGGTTTCATGTTTGAACCCATTGCCAACTTAGTGTAATCCTAGAGGGTCACACACAATAGAACGAATCTTAAATAAGGACTATATTGGAATTTGGAAATTTTGGAAATCTGGGGAAAGTGTGCGACCGCACAAAAGGGCTTGGGCGGCCGAACAGTTTAGCTCAGAAAGTACCAGAAACCTTCCAGATAAATGTGCGACCGCACAAGGGTTTTGGGCGGCCGCACACCATGTCGGGACTGGTTTCCTAATTTGATTTGGAAAAGAATTTTGGACGGGTTTAGACACAAGTTTCCTATTTGGAATAGGTCTAACTTGTATATAAACAGCCAAATTCGGGCCAGAACATATAATAGCTTTTTTGCAAGTCTCCAAAGGGTTTGAGAGAGTTTTATTTTGTTCTAAGACATCTTAGATTGAAGAACAAAATAATACACAAACAAAATTCCAAATAGTTCATATTCATTGTAAAAACGTGTTTCACAATTTTGGTCTAGCAACCAAGATCAAGTGTTCTTGATATTCGTTCGTAGTGTGGATACCGCTAGAGGGTGAAGCTTATCATCTTCAAAGTTTGTGTTCTTACTTTTGGGATTAAAGCTTCAAGTTCTCCACCAAGATCAAAGACCAAATTCAAAGTCATCAAGGGTTAGTTTTTCTAGTATTCATATTGTTGTATTTGATTTAATCATATGAATGGATCTATGGGCTTTGGGTTTTCATTAAATTTTAAATGCTAATTTCTGCTGCGCATGTTACTACAAAACCCAACAAAAAACCCTAGCAATAAATCTAGATTAAGCACAAGTAAAATTATGAATAGAGATCAAAGATTGAAAAGAAAAATACCTTAAATTTATAAAAGGGGTTCATGAAATCAAACCCAAAACTTGGATTTTAGTTCCTCATATGGAGCTTTGAAACCTCCATGGAAAAAGAATAAAAACCTAGATCTAAAATTATGTTGAAATCTAGAATGAATAACAAAGCTAGAAAACCTAGTTTTTAAATACCTAAAATAAATCCTAAAAGAATAAGGAATAAGAAAAAAAAAAAAGAAGAAAAATAAAACAAAAAGGAAAAATAGAAAACAAATATGCGAGGCATGTCCAAAATGCGGCGTCTGATCCGTCTTGGCGTGCATGCGTGCCTCCCAGTCCACCTCGGGCGTAGGAGTCTGTCTCTAGTACCAGACATACTGATGTGTGCTTGTGTAGACACCCCGCCTTGGACCTCTCACCCCGATTGCATACATAGTATTTTTATTTAACTTATTTTTATTAATTTCCGTTACTTCGGTTAAGTTCCTAACTGATTCCGTTAGTTCTGGACTAAACTGCATAACAGAGTTAACTTTTAGGGTCATTCTGTTATTCTGTCATTTTTCACCCGCGGGCGCTTCCGGCAATGCCAGTGAACCGCGCGCGCGTCCCGCCCCAAAAGCCGGACCCGCGCGCTTCCCACTTTGGCAGTAACGGATTGCACCTTATTTCCCTCCCTTTTCTTATTTACAAACATCTTTTCTTGATCACAAAAACCATCTTTTTACATCCACATTCATCCCCCCTTTTCTCATTAACTCCCAATCCCAAATTCTAAGCCTTTTCCCAAAAACTAATATTTCTTTCTTTCATTTATTATTTGATTTCTTTTATTTCTTTTATTTTTCTTTTATTCATTTATCTTATTTGTGATTGGCTCATTCCATTTCACATGGATGACCAATTTCCCTCCATCATTTCCCTCTCTTTTTTACCTATAAAAACCATCATCTCCTACCTTGGAAAATGGCTCATTTTTTTAGACCTTGATCTCACATTTTCACTACACCTACACTATACACAATTCTCTACACAAATTCTCCAACAAGAGTTTTTATACAACAAATTGACAAATTGTTCTACAACAATTTCATTACAACAACAACACTCTCAAGTCAAGGTTCCAAGTCCTCTTTCTCAAGGTACAACTCCATTTTCTTCCTTTGTTTTCTTCTTCTTGATGTATGCAATCCCCATTAATGGGACATGACCAACATGACTACTTCACATATTGAAGTTAGTTAAGGTTATCTCCCTACATTTTAATCTTAACTTTAATTCACCATGTTAATTTCTCTTCATCCCTTAATGTAATTCTTTAACATTACTTGTTACATGTAATCTTTATCATTAAATAAATAAAACAATTCTACTTTATTTTCCCTTTATTTCCCCTTTTCTTCTCATCACAATTGTTAGCACATTTCTATTTAATTAATTGAAGGACATGTAAATATTAGAACACCAATAGTAGCAAGACCCGCGTAAGCGGGGCGGAGTGGGTGTTTAAGTACTTCCCACTCCGTCACCTAACCCCCGAACCCTTCTCTCCCGAATCTCTGGTTTTGTACATAAATTAGGCTATTTCTAGGTTTTTCTTATGTTCCTTTAAAAACATAGGTGGCGACTCTAAACAATCTAAAACAAGTTAGACATCCTAGGATAATTCACCGCTCTAGCCAAGCCGTGGTTCCCCGGGGTATCTACAGTGGCGACTCCGCTGGGGACGATAGAGGGTTAAACTTGCGTTTTCATTTTTGGTGTTCTTTTATTCTGTTTTCTGGGCATTCTGGTAAAAAGGGTAGGAAGCGCGCGCCTCCGGCCTTCTTGGCCTAAAGCGCGCGCGTCCGACCCTTATTACCAGTATCGCCCGCCTCCTTTCTTGTCCTTCAATTCCATGTTTCTGTGCTAACAAATTCTGCAGGGGAAAGTTTTCTTAATTAAGGGTCAAGGCAATCCCTTGAACCCACTGATTTGCAGGTTCTCACCCAGAAGCGGGCGCCTCTGCCCTGCTTCCTCTCACGCGCGCGCCTTCCGCATAGGCAACCCAATGCGCGCGCTTCTGGGCGCATTCCCGGAACAGAACAGTGCACAGAAACAGAACAGAATGACAGTGTGTGGGCACCGGGCCTGCATACAATTTCTTTTACTTTCTGTTTATTTTTATCGGTCACACGGGTGATTCGAAAGTTGTAATTATGTGCTTATTTGTTTTTTTTTATTTCTTTTGAAAAAAAAAATGTTTTGTCACATGTTAGACCTCACACTACATGCACATATTCTTATCAACTGCTCACTATCGAGTCGCACAAGTCCAACCCCAAACCCGTCGAGGCCCGTCCTAGAAAGTTTCAAGCTCCACTCGACCTTGGCTCTTTCGAAGCGGTAAACCTCAGCCCGTGGCGTAGTTCATGACTACATGCCGGGGGTGACCTTTGAGCCTCATATTCAAGCCGAGCACAAGCCACACAATTCTAGTCTAGGGTCTAACACTCCGTGACTCAAGTCGGTTTCCATGTGCCGAGATTTCCCTAAACTAGTGTCTTCAAATCATACATGCCAATTTGTTGCAATGGACGAAATAAAACTCCGTCCCCAAAAGTGGCTATTTTGGACGAAAATAAAAATCCGTCCCCTCATGTATGATTTACTACATTAATTTAGTTAAATCCCGACACATGTAGGGCTCACAAGCGTGATGGAATCCGATGAGTATATGGAACCGCGAGAAGGTCTATATACTAGTGTGACGATTCCATTATTTTTCTAGAAACCCCAAAAAGGACCACGTCCTTCCGACTTTGTAAATAAAAAAAATAAAAGAGAGTCGTTTTTCCTTATGTAGTTGAGTCTTTTTCTTTGTTTGTGGGTTAATTCATTTTATCCAAAAGGTGTTTGTGGGGCCAATCTAAGATCAACCGTGCTCTTTCAATAGGTCCAATGGCTTCCAACGGCGACAACAACAACGGTGGAAATGATTTCGTGTCCAACGAAGGGTTACTCAACGTAATGAAATCAATGGGGGAACAAATGGATAGGGTTGTCGAGGATGCCCGCCGTAAAGACAATTTGTGGCAAGCCCGTTTCGATATCGACAAGAGGATTCACAAAGAAGAGGTTTCCGAACTCAAGGCCCGTCTTGATTATGAAAGAAGAATTCACAAGGAAGAGGTTTCCGAACTCAAAGCCCATTTGCAAGAGCTCACCAACAGCAAAGCAAAGTTCAATGATAAAGCATGCTCAAGTGGCCCAACCCTCAAAAGCTACAAAGGTACCACCAACAACCGAGTTTTCACTCCTCTCCAAGGAGTAACCCAAGCCGAAGCATTTGGAACTTTGGTGGCAAGTGGAAAGGTCAAGCCTTTGGAGGGGTACAAGCCGAAGACGATACCGAAGAATCATGCACATGGTGAATGGTGCGGCTACCACAAGCATAGTGGCCATACTACCGAAGGGTGCTTCCTTCTCCGAAACATCATCCAAGATTTGTTCGACAACGGCGAATTTACTGTGGATGAAGAGCAACCTTTAGAGAGTGCCAACATGCAAGAACTCATCAAAGAAGAATGATTTGGTTTCGAAATGGGGCTTCTACAAGAAATCATGCCACAAGGAGACTACAACGACAATGGGGACTACAACAACAATCTCCGTTTCTCTTTCTCTACCTAGTAGTAGGAAAAAAAAAAAAGAAAAGAGTCAAAGTCCTCTAATGTGTGCATTAATGTTTTCTCTCGTCCCATGTTAAGTGTCGAGTCTTCTTATCAAATAAAAGTCATTCTTGTCCTTATACACTCTTCCAAGTTGTTCAATCTAATTCTTGGCAAAATGATGAAAAGATGTCTAAACAAGTTTTAGAACAAGGCCATCACTTGAACGCATAGGGGCTAAACATCGACGCCAACATCAACAACGAAGCCAAGACAAACAAGGTGGAGCAACAATCATGAAGAAGTCGAGCAAAGTTTTCAAAGGGGGATTAAAAAAAAAAAAAAAAAAAAAAAAGAGCTCGCTAGGTTGAAACCATCAAATCAACCTAGGCAAAAGTTAGAGCACACAAAAAAAAAAAAAAAAAATCCCCCTCAATCAAAAAAGTTCACATCAAGATCATCATCATCATCCACCAACGAAGGACGAAGCAACAATTCATCACGAAGAATGGAGAATCCACAAGAACTACAGTGACCTGAGCCTCTACACTGGAGGAACGTAGGCAACCTGCGGGTCCGGTCTCATGCAAGAAAGAAGATATGTTTAGCCCTAGCGCGTTATGGTGATTGGCCTTCATCTCGAACTTGTCAAGACATCTTTGTACGATTCATTTGCCAATGAATTAATCACCAAAAAGATTGAACAACTTTCTTAGATTTGGAATCATTTCGCGTTCCTTGTCGAGTCTAGGGACTTCTATTCTTTCTACATACTCCCAATTCCTTGCAATCAAATTGGGGCTTTCCTTCTCTTCTCTCTTAATGACTTACTTGCCTTCGCGAGTCATTCAATTCAATAAAAAAATACATGTCAATACTAGGGACACTTCCCTAGTCAAGTCAATGTCACTCATCATTAGTGACAAAAGGTCTCCACCGCAAAATCACATCTCTTATCTCCTCAGCTAGAGTCAATGCACACTTCCTCATCAATTGAGTCAAAAAAAAATATGATGAAGACGCAAAAGAGATGCCCGCTAGATTGAAAACCCGAAAGGGCGGTCTAGGCAAAAAACAGGGTGCGTCATAAAAAAAATGAGAGAGTGAGAGAGAGAAGGGAAAGAGAAATGGAGATCCCCGGCCTCTAAAGAAGACAAGTTCTACATTGAATCTCCTCAGCAAGTCAATTCCCCACCGAGTCAACTTTGGGATTGCAAAGGGCTCGACAAGATATAGCACCATCAAAGGTTGTCTTGGGTTATTGGCATCATTCTCCAGTAGTGTGCATTTTTGGGTTCATGAAAAGAAGGCCCGTGGTAACCAAGATCCATCCAAGAACAAACCCATCATAAAAGGGCACGAGATTGCACAAATAATCCCTAGCTAGTCAATTGGCTTGGGCAGCAAATAGCAACAACATGTGTCTCAGTTTTCAAGGCTTCTTCAAGTATGTGCTTCTAAAGTACGCCGAAAGGCTCCCGAGAAATGGAGTAGCTCTTGCCATATCCTCTCATGTTTATTCCCTCACACGAGGATGAGTCACTCTTGCTTTGCTCAACAAATGGTTACGCCCTAGGGGCTATGTGACTCAAGGACAAGGACTTCTTTTGCTTCACTTGACAATCAATACACCCTAGAGGCTATGTTCGAGAAAGATGTGTGAGACTATCCTCAAAGTCCCTCAAAAGGGATGTCAAAAAGCCCTCTTGTCGCGTGTGCCCGTGCTCGTTTCCCCAATCAAGGGTGGACCTTTCTCGAAATCAATGATGGCACTCTAGGGGCTACGGTCAAGTTTTAAAGGCTCCCTCGGCGAAGAGCAATTAACTCCCCAGCAGTATCCCCAGCCAAGTCATGTGCAACATTGGAAGCTTCCTCAATTCGGCACCGAAGGTCTCAAGGGGCTTCGCAATCTACAATCTTTTGGGCTACGGCATTACAGTAATTCAAGCAAAGGGCAGTATTAGGGCTTCGCGACCGACAGTCTTTTGGGCAACAATGCTCAAGCAATGCAATGTGGAGTAGTCTTATGGCTCCATGAAAGAGATCAAGCTTCAAAGGTCTCTCAACACTTCAAGTCAAAGGCCTCTTGGTTTTAAATGAAGACTCCGATGTTATGAATGAAGTTGATGATTTTTGTTAGAACTCACAGCGAGATTTTGAAGGAAGTCTTAGAGAAAAGGAAAAAGATTCAATATCCTAAACTCTAATCAAAACAGGGTTATAGCGGGAAATGCCACGGCCAATCCCAATGTTTCTGCAATTCAGCACCCCCTTCTCCAAGATCAAAAGCACAAGGTGCAGCTCAGATAAAGTTGGGCCACAGCACTAGTTGCATCCGAAGATCCGTCATTAGTTCAACTCAAGAAGAGTCAAGCAAGCATACTCATTTGGGATTTTATCACACCAAGACCTTATCCTCCGCGACCTCGACGGCACCGCAAGACATTACTGCATCCTTTGACATAAGCCCTCCGCCATTTGGGTATCAACCACAATGAGGCCATTCATCTCCCCAGTAAAAGCAAGAAGGGGATCTCTATCAAGAATTCTACCTGACGGTACATCCGCTCTCAATGCTGAGCCAATCACAAGATAATTTGGGGCTTTACATTCCACCGTCTTGAAGCTCACAAACAAAAAGTCCATGACATTTGGGGCTTAGAAATTTCTCGAAGCTTGGCATCCATAATCTTCTCTTGGGGCTTGCTCACGCCAACAACAAAGGGCGATTTACTCGAATGGGCCAAGAACTGATTTATCTTGGGGCTATGCAAGCCACTCAAAGTTTGGCATCAAAGGCGTTCTAGGGGCTTTACAATCAGCAACCCCTCATCTCGGCATCAAAAGCCTTTTGAAGCCCCATAATCGACAAATCTCTTGGGGCTAGACATCAATCTTCGTTGGACACACCAGCGACAACAGAATTCAAGCGAGGCAATCCGGACTTCGACTGAACATGACTTGATCTTGGATTGGCTTCACAAGCACACAATGGTTAAAATGGTTCACCCACGAACTTAAAAAAAAAAAAAAAAAAAAAAAATAAATAAAAAAAAAAATCTTTTCCTCACATGTGTGCATATTCTTTCCTTTCTAATCTTTAAAAAAAAAAAAAAAAAAAAAAAAAGATTTTTTTTTCTTTCTTTTTCTCCTTCTATGTGCAAAATTATGTGCTTTACTTTGCTTTGCTCCTAGCTTCTCCTCCAGCGTTCTCCATCATCCTTGAACTACGCTGGTCTGATTCTCTTAAAGGGATACGTAGGCAGCCTTTTGGCACGACCAACCCATCATCCAAAGTACCATCTCGCCAACCCAACATCAAGAGCGTTCTCTCATCAACATCCAAAGAATGGACATTCTCCATCAAAGCATCCTCCTCGGACATCAGAAATCCATCTCCACTCAAGCGGCAATGGTAAGTGAAGGTATGAATACATCCAATGCTTTCCTCAAAATCACACCGCACACAAGATCACTCTCTACATTCTTACTTCTCTCTCATTGCAAGGGTGTTCCAAAATCCCTTCACACCATGAGCACAATTTCTCTCTCTTCATTTCACACTTCATGCATCTTCTTGCAAGAACACATATACCTGTCAAGCACACACATAACAGGTGGTACCACCACGAAGTCAACAACATCCGCTACTCAAGGCACTTCATCCCCACCAGAAAGTGGTCAACCGTGCCCACACCCCACAAGGTCAACAGCATACAGCAAGTGCGGCTTCAAACAGCATACAGCAAGTGCGGCTTCAAACAGCAAGCAAATGCGGCTTCAAACAGCATACAGCAAGTGCGGCTTCAACAGAAAGCAAATGCGGCTTCAAACAGCATACAACAAGTGCGGCTTCAAACAACAAGCAAATGCGGCTTCAAACAGCATACAGCAAGTGCGGCTTCAAACAGCATACAACAAATGCGGCTCCGAACAGCAATTTTGGTCCATTGTGAACCACTGAAATCACCGTACCCCTCTTCCAACAAAATCCGCTCACACAGGGAGCGCATTTCTATCCTTTGTAATTTCAAATTCCTGCTTTATCGAGTCTTTGTTTTCTCTTGTCGATGTCCTCGGCGGTTGTCTTTCTTTCGTCGACGCGTTTTGCTTCGCAATCCACGTCGCCGAGGGGCTCTGTAGACACCCCGCCTTGGACATCTCACCCCGATTGCATACATAGTATTTTTATTTAACTTATTTTTATTAATTTCCGTTACTTCGGTTAAGTTCCTAACTGATTCCGTTAGTTCTGGACTAAACTGCATAACAGAGTTAACTTTTAGGGTCATTCTGTCATTCTGTCATTTTTCACCCGCGGGCGCTTCCGCCACTGCCAGTGAACCGCGCGCGCGTCCCGCCCCAAAAGCCGGACCCGCGCGCTTCCCACTTTGGCAGTAACGGATTGCACCTTATTTCCCTCCCTTTTCTTATTTAACAAACATCTTTTCTTGATCACAAAAACCATCTTTTTACATCCACATTCATCCCCCTTTTCTCATTAACTCCCAATCCCAAATTCTAAGCCTTTTCCCAAAAACTAATATTTCTTTCTTTCATTTATTATTTGATTTCTTTTATTTCTTTTATTTTTCTTTTATTCATTTATCTTATTTGTGATTGGCTCATTCCATTTCACATGGATGACCAATTTCCCTCCATCATTTCCCTCTCTTTTTTACCTATAAAAACCATCATCTCCTACCTTGGAAAAGGGCTCATTTTTTTAGACCTTGATCTCACATTTTCACTACACCTACACTATACACAATTCTCTACACAAATTCTCCAACAAGAGTTTTTATACAACAAATTGTTCTAGAACAATTTCATTACAACAACAACACTCTCAAGTCAAGGTTCCAAGTCCTCTTTCTCAAGGTACAACTCCATTTTCTTCCTTTGTTTTCTTCTTCTTGATGTATGCAATCCCCATTAATGGGACATGACTAACATGACTACTTCACATATTGAAGTTAGTTAAGGTTATCTCCCTACATTTTAATCTTAACTTTAATTCACCATGTTAATTTCTCTTCATCCCTTAATGTAATTCTTTAACATTACTTGTTACATGTAATCTTTATCATTAAATAAATAAAACAATTCTATTTTATTTCCCCTTTATTTCCCCTTTTCTTCTCATCACAATTGTTAGCACATTTCTATTTAATTAATTGAAGGACATGTAAATATTAGAACACCAATAGTAGCAAGACCCGCGTAAGCGGGGCGGAGTGGGTGTTTAAGTACTTCCCACTCCGTCACCTAACCCCCGAACCCTTCTCTCCCGAATCTCTGGTTTTGTACATAAATTAGGCTATTTCTTGGTTTTTCTTATGTTCCTTTAAAAACATAGGTGGCGGCTCTAAACAATCTAAAACAAGTTAGACATCCTAGGATAATTCACCGCTCTAGCCAAACCGTGGTTCCCCGGGGTATCTACAGCTTGTCCTTCCTGCTGGATCATTGTTGGTTGGCCTTCTTGGGCTTATTTGCAATGGTTAACCAATCCTCCACCTTCTTTGTTTAATACTTTTCCGTCCCAATTGACTTTTCATTTGTATACTTTTGGGATCTCTTTTTAACTCAAAATAAATTACATCGGTGTGAGCGCGCGCCCCTCCCCCGGTGCCCGCACCGCTCGGTTTGGATTGTAAGGGCTTGATTATTGCTCGTTTGTTGTGAGTCGCCACCATGTTTAACGGAACACGGACCGTGAGATCTGGATTAGGGGGTAAAGTTATGAATTGGGAAGGTCAAGGATCACCCAATTCACCCAATCTAGGATTGGTCTTGCTAAGAAATCATCATCGTTGCCTCAAAATCATGCAAAACATGCACAAAAGAAACCAAATAAATAATTTCTTATTTATTTGGGATGTCGGATCATATGCTTCGAGACTATCACCATGAATTGTAGAGGCTCTAGGCTGATCCTTTAATGGAATCACACTACTTCAAAGCAAAGAAGGAGATGAGAAGATAGAAAACAGAGGGTTTTACCTAAGCGTTCTTTGAGAATCCTATGGATGGCCTTGACCAAAGGCCTTTATGATCCAAATAACTTGACTTGACTTGAGTTATGATCTTCTAAATTTCGTTGTTAGGAGGAGGAGGCTGATTATGAGAGCTTTCTTGGTAGATTTTGGGTGCGTAGGGTTTTAGGAGATCTTCATTAGTTGACCATTAGTCATTCTGAGAAAGAACAACTATATTTATAGGCATTTATGACTTAGGGACCAAGCCAAGGAGGTTAATTTGGATGGGAATCAAGGACTTGATTCCCAAGGAGGTTTATTTGGACTCTCTGATCGTCCTTTCCAACTTTCCCGAATTAAGGATTCTTTGCCAAGAAACGAGGTTGAGATCAACAAGGAAACTGCTGAAACTCGACTATCAAAGGGGATGTCTCGTACGATACATCAATGTCTTGTACGAGGCATCTTTGTACTAGAATCACATTTATGCCCTTCTGCAGTAGTTTTGATGTTTGTTTTGGTCCCTGACTAACGGAGTTAATTAGAAACTTAACGAAATATGTCCAACTTAACGATTTTCGACCCAAATCAAAGGTGAGACATAGAAGTAGTGTGATTATGAATGAACGTTCAAAATGGGGTGTCTACAGAGCCCCTCGGTGACGATACTTATGAATGAAGTAACGTCGTCGATAGAAAAGATGCCATTTAGAACTTTAGGTATGGTCGTTCTAGAAAGCTACCTACGTATTCCTCGAAAGGAAATCAGACCAAACGTAGTTCGACTCCGAAAATACGCAAAAATGGAGGCTTGAGGTATTTTGAAAATCATTTTTGAAAACAATACTGCAGTAAGTAAAGTTTTAGAGTTTAGAGAGCAACCCATACTGAGGAATCAATGTCCTTGACCCAATTTTTTAATATACCCTTTGTTGATGATGAACCGTCTGCAGTTGCAATTCATACAGAGGAATCAATGTCCTTGACCCAATTCTGAATATACCCTGTTGTTGATGACGAACCGTCTTCGGTTTGGAGACACCAATTCTCGGACCTTTCTTCTCCTTTCAACGTGATTGCCTTTCCGTTGAGAACTGTTGTGAATCCTATGTTATTAACTTACGTCTTGATAACAATTATGGGATTCTGGTTTTGGAGACGCCAATTACTCAGACCTTGCTTCTCCTTCCAACGAGATTGCCTTTCCGTCGGAAAATGCGAATCCTATGGCATTAACTTACACCTTGATGGAAAATATGGGACTCTGAGGGGTGTAATCCTATGTTATTAGCGTACGACTCGATAACAATTGTGGGATCACTGGATGTGGAGACACCAATTACTCGGACCTTGCTTCTCCTTCCGACGAGACTGCCTTTCCGTCGGAAAATGTGAATCCTATGCCATTAGCTTACACCTTGATGGCAATTATGGGACTCTGGATGGTGGGATCCTGTGTTATTAACTTATGTCTCAATAACAGTCGTGGGATACCCGATTGTAAATCTTGTGCCATTAACGTACGTCTTGATGACAGTCATCAGATTTAAGGTTTGCTGATGCAAATTTTGTTGCTCACCCATGATCTTGGATGTGCGGTGAGAATAAATTCGTACTGAGAAACAACTTCATTTGTTCCAATTATGAAAAAATTCCTTTATTGACGACTCAATGTTCCATCTTGAACCGGTTCAGATTTGACCTCTTATCAAAAGCAGGGCTTTTATGATATTTTTGTTAAAAGCAGGGCTTTTCTATATCTCTGTTAACAGCAGGGCTTTTCCTGGAATTTCTTAAGAAACAGGGTTTTTGAAGGTTTTCTGAGGATACCTCGTACGAGGGATGGATGCCTCATACGAGTCGTCCCTGATTTTGTGCAGAACAGGCGCATATCAGGCGCTGAAAGTGAATTCAAAATCACTTTTCTTATTTCATTTCGGGAGTGTATCAACCCTAGGCGATTTCTTCCTCCAGAAATCTCCATTTTCACCAATTTCTAGTGATTCCCAAACCTTTCTAATGGCCGGTGCTAATCGATCCCACAAAGAACACCTCTTCAGTAGGCACATGAAGGGAAAGAGGTGGGAGACGGATGAGTTGTGCCTATTCCCCAAGGATTATGTTTCTCACGCCATTTGGACTAAGAGGGTAAGGATCTCTTCCTTTGACTGAGTTTTCATGCCAATTTCATTGTTGCATGTCTCAACCTTATGCTTTCGCAGTCAAGTTTGTTGACTTTTTGTCATTTTTTCGCCTAGAATTATCGCTGCTAGGGTTTGTCATGCATGACTGAATTTTTGCCAGAATTTCATCCTCGTTGATGTCGATAATCATTGTAGTATAGTAGTATATGATTTTGACTGTTGTTCTAGGCGGTTCTGTGATTTTTCGGGTAAAATGCTTTAGTTGAGGATTTTACCGCTTTTCTGATATTCGTCTGTTTTGTCTTTGTTGCTTGCAGTCATTCAGAGTTTAACAACTTCAGGGGCAGTGTGCGGGCGGTTTCCGAGAGGTGGGCAACTCTAAATGTTGATTTGAAAGACAAGATTGAGAATATGGGCCTTAGGCCTTTCTTTGACGGCTTGGTGGCTGAGAGGAGAAACACCCATGTGCTCCAGGTTATCAGGGAGCGATGGTGGGATAGCACCCATATCATGCATATGCGGTGGGGTAAGGTTACCATGACTCCCACTGATTTTCATGCTATTACCGGGCTCTCTATTGCTGGTGAGCCGATCGAGGTAGATACTGATTTCCTTCCTAGTAGTGATGATATGAGGGACCTTCTGGGCTTCACTGTGCGCACCTCAGGCAGAGGCGTCCCTCTCAAGGCTTTGAGGGATAGGTTGGATGCTTATGTTACCACCAATGCTGGTCAGATGGGTTCTCTCAACACCCGTATCGTAGCCGTCCATGGCTTCCTGTGGTGGGCCTTCTCTGAGATGCTTTTTTCCAATCATGCGTCGACTGCCTTATTTACTCTGCTGAGATGTTTGAGAGACATGCAGAATGTCATGGATGCCAGTTGGGGATTAGCTATCTTGGCCCACTGTTACGTGGCTATGGATGAGAGTTCGCGGGATCGGGCGAACGCTGGATTAGGTGGCTACATCCATGCTTGGGAGGTATAATACTCATTTTCTGCAGCATTCCTCTTTTTATTTCAGCCCCAGTTTACTTTCAGTCTCGGTAGCATATTCATTTTGGCCATTTATATGTTGACATTTTTCCATGTTTCTCCCATTTCTAGGCTTGGGGTTACGCCATATTGAGACTCTTCAACTTTGACCTCCGGGACAATGCTGTTATGTTTCCGGACACATTGAGGTGGCGTAGGGCTAACAGGGATAACCGCATGATGATCATGCTAAGGGGGAAGATTTGCCTATAGGGTAGATGAGGTGGTATCTTGACGAGCAGACCGTCGTTCTTGATGTTGACACGGCTCTCTTCCCTTGGAGGAGCTTGGAGATTCATCAGACTTACGGGCATGCGGGCCTGAGGTTACTGATGATTGGCCTTGGTGGGGGATGTTTCTACTTGGGAGAGCGAGTCTCTCATCAGCACGATGGTGGCAGGCTTGATCTTATTGTCCCACTGGATCCACCGGCTCATAGGCTTAACTCTTATGCTATCGAGGATGAGGAGAGAGAGGATCTCATTATAGGTCAGGTCGCCTTTGACCACATGCATCTCGAGGCTGACTATCAGGAATTTCTTACTCATCTCATGCCTCGGTTGATTCTGGAGGGTGACCAGGCCCATGCTCAGGGGGCTGCTCATGTCCCTTTCCGTCTGCAGCTCGCACCAGGTTCCTTTACTTACAGCATGGCTAAGGGGGATAGAGAGCTTCGAGGACCTCCCGCCGATTACGATATGCCTGAGGGACTCGTACTCCCGCTGATGCGACCATGGTACGATTTATGACCTTTCCTCTGTCATTTTGCCATTCCATATTCTCACTTATCATTTGATTGAGAATTTTAATATTTTTCTTTGTTTCTTCTCAACAAGTACCTATTGCCGAGTCTAGAGAGGTTGCAGGACGGCTTGTCCAGTTCATGGCCTATGCCAAGAGGGTAAAGAGAGAGACCGTAGGACTCTTAGATCGATTGGCTCGCCAGACAGCAGAGTCGGCTTCTTGTGGGAAGAGACCTCGGACTGACAAGTGATCACGTGGCGGTGGCGACGTTCTTGTATCTTGATGCCCGAGTTGATAGGATCCCCCATTCCCTACTTTTATTCAGTTGATGTATTTATTGCCTCGGCGTAGGCGAAGACAATTTTTCTTTTCTTTTGGGTTGTACCTGTGCAACAATTAAGTCCTAACTCTAACACACACACTTTTGTTAATTTTAGCTTTTTTATCTGACTATGTAAATGAATTAGCCCGTGCCCGGTTGGTCAACCAAGGGATATTTTTGAGATGGATTCGCGTTGGGTTATTTGTGGGTGATGCATGTCTTGTACGGGCCATCCTATGAATCTGCGACTGTTTCTCCCTTTTCCTCAAGGATTTTGTATTCAAACTTGTATATAATGACCTCTAGTCCGTCCTTGAACGCCAATGCAGCTTCAGATCAGTTCTGGGAACTTCCTTTTGGGGTAAAATTCTCAACCTTTTGCTCCCAATGGCCCCAAGCAAGTCCGTCCCTTCATCAATAATTGTTGATGAATTTTCTTTAGACCCGGAATTGGTGGAACGTTGTAAGGGTGACTTCGCAACGTTCTTTCATTCGTTCAATAAGTCTCGTCAAGAGAGATTCGTAGGGATATTCGGGTTCAATATCCTCTTTACTTTGAAGAATCTAAAACCGGATTGGGACCTCTTAAAGGGAGTTGCACGTTTCTGGGATCCTTCGACTCATCTTTTCAACTTTTCACTTAATGAAATGGCCCCTACTGTGGAGGAGATTGGCGAGTATCTTGGATATGCCATTGACCGAAGTGATTGCGGTTCCCAAGTATGACAGAAGACCGGTGAGTCTTTTAGGGACTTATTGAGTATAGGCCTTCCCGAGGCGCAGGGTTATATCCATAACCGTTATGTTGATCTCCACGCTTTGCCTAGGAGATTTAAGGGTCGTATGACACGTACTCATGGTGTGGATTCCTAATGTTGCCTCTTGGCATTATGTTTATTCCGAAATGTGCTTTTCATGAGCAAGTACGGCATGGCGGACACGGAGCTCGTGGACGTTGTTTTGCAAGCTAGAGGACGGGCCTTTCAACATCGTTCCTCTTATCTTAGGGGAGACCTTACATGGTCTTGATGAGCTACACCGAACCGGCTCTATGACCCAGGGAAGTCCCACTGTTGTTGACTATTTGGCTCAGAGAACATTTTAAAACTGTTGAGCTCCCTGACCGAGTAATTATCCTTACACCTTCCATAGGCGGAGATTGTTGGTGAAGGATCTTAGCATTGAGAGATTGAGGGATTCCTCCTTCTATTTTGCTCGAAGGGTAATGCAACAGTTTGGTCAGCAGCAGGACACTTTTGTGCTAGGGGGACGTACTGCAGGACATTTCTTTTATGGATGCGGAGTTCTCTCTACGAGCTTGGCTCGTGCTTGGGGTCAAGGCACCACTAGGATCTTTGGACCAATCTCCGTCGTGAGGGAGGAGCATTTATTTATCGGATAAATATTTGGATTGGTTTGTCACAGAACTCCGTCCCAACACCGAGGGTATTATTGAGATTCGCCGTCCTTTGTTGGGGGACCAATTCGAGCCTAGCTTGAATCTGAGGAAGAAGGAAGCTAAGGAGGATCCTTCTAATGTCAGCGCGGATGCTACTCAAGACTTTCTGGATAGTGACTTTTATGAGAAGAGGGCGGACGGCCTTCCTGGTAAATTGCAAGCTCTAGATAGGCCTCATGTGTTTGCAAGATTGACTCCTTCAGTGTTCAGTCGACTTGTTCCTCCCGGCTACGAGATACCTTGGTTCAAGAGGAAAAGGGATGACAAGGTGGATCGTGGTCAAGCCCTTACTAAGTTAAGGAAGAAGTAGACCTTTAGGAGTATCGAGAGATTGCAATATAAGAATAAGATTTTGATTTTGATTTATTGAATAGACCGGACCAAAAGGCTACCTATTACATCAATTAAATAAGGAGCTCAGGTCATCATAGTTCTTGTTCAATAAAGAGAAAAAGTGTATGTTTGATTCTGCTGTCTGATTGAATGCCTCGTACGAGACATAGGTGTCTCGTACGAGGTCCGCCCCCAAATTTTTTTTATGCACACCCTGATTTTGCCTAGACCGCCCTCTCAGATTTTCAATCTAGCGGGCTTCTTTTCTCGTGCTTCCCTTTTTTTTTTTAACTAGGGGACGGAGCTATGAATAGTACTTCTTCAGCTTGTCCATGTTGACGGGCTTCGGCAGTTGATTTCCATCTAGGTCTGCGAGTTGTACCGCTCCTCCGGAGAAGATCTTCTTGACTATGTAAGTGCCTAACCATTTTGGTCCCCACTTTCCCATGGGATTAAACGGTCCAGGACGATGTTCGCGTAGGACAAGGTCCCCTTCTTTGATGTTTCTGGTTTTGACCTTCTTATTGAATGCTCGGGCCATTCTCCGCTGATACGATTGGATATTCTCGGTGACTCAAAGTCATCGTTCATCTAGCAGGGCTAGTTGTTCGTAACGGCTGTTCAACCATGTGACTTCATTGACTTGGTTTTCTAGGAGAACCCTTAGTGACGGTACTTCTAATTCGATTGGTAATACTGTTTCCATCGCATAGGCTAGGGCGTATGGAGTTTCACCGGTGGCAGTACGGATTGAAGTACAATATCCCCAGAGTGCAAAAGGTAGCTTGTCGGGCCAGCCTCTACCGGTTTTATCCATTTTTCTAATGATGGTCTCTATGGTTTTGTTAGCAGTTTCGACTGCTCCATTGGTCTGTGGTCAGTATGGTGACGACTGATGTCTCTTTATCTTATATTCTGCAAGTAGTTGGTCACATTCTTTCTCAAAGTGCGTGCCATTGTCGGATATCACCTCATGAGGTACCCCATATTGTCATATGATGTTGGCCTTAATAAACTCAGCCACCTTCTTGGTGTTTAAGCCTTTGTAGGATTGCGCTTCGATCCATTTGGTGAAGTAATCTATGGCGACCAATATGAATGAGTGCCCATTGTGACCTATTAGTGAGACCTTGCCAATGACATCTATCCCCTTTATAGAGAATGTCCAAGGGGATGTGTAGACACCCCGCCTTGGACCGCTCACCCCGATTGCACACTTGATTTTGTGTTTCTCTCTCTTTTAAGTGTTTTCTGTTAGTTTCTGTTACTTTGGTTAAGTTCCAGACGGGCTCCGTTAAGTCCAGTGACTAAACTGAATAACAGTTCTAACTTTCTAGTCCATTCTGTCAAAATTTGCCTTTCAAAGTCGCGCGCCTCCTCCCCTTGAGGCCAGACGCGCACGTCTTCCGCCGCCTAGGTGGGATGCGCGCGCTTCTGGGGTGTGTTAGTTACAGATTCTGCCCAAGAATCTCTCCCTTGCTCATTATACATGATTTTGCCCGAGAAAGATTTCTTGGAAACTCCGTTTGGCTCCAAAAAACTCACATTTTCAACTATAAAAACCCCTCCAATCCATCATTGGAGGGGGACCTTGCACCTTGAATTCTAAGATCTTTCATTAAGCTTTGGCATCACATTCTTTCACAAGTATTATATACCTTCTCAAAAAGTTGTCTTTGAAGATTACTATAGGTACAATTCTCTTCTACTTTATGTCTTAATATTCTTCTTCTTCTTCTTCTTCTTCTTCTTCTTCTTCTTCTTCTTCTTCTTCTTCTTCTTCTTCTTCTTCTTCTTCTTCTTCTTCTTCTTCTTCTTCTTTTTTCAATCAACATGGAATCGCCCAAAACCGCTTGGGACATGACACCAATGGTTCTTTCATTACATTGAATTGGCCTAGGAGTTTTCTCCCTACATTCTAAACAATAAAACCTCTTTTTATCATTATTCAAATAGGAAGAACACATTTATCTTTAAAGTGGATTATGGACAAACAAGACCGACATTGCTCGGGCGAAATGGGTGTTTAAGTACTTCCCATTTCGTAACCTAACCCCCGATCCCTTCATCCCAAAGAATCTCTGTTTTCATAAATCAAACTTAGGCTCATAAACATTAGGTTTTCTTACGTTCCTAAAAAACGTGGGTGGCGACTCTAAAACACAATTAGACATCCTAGGATAATTCACCGCTCTAGCCAAGCCGTGTTTTCCTGGGGTATCTACAGTGGAGACTCCGCTGGGGACTGCTTGAGGGTTAAACTTGTGTTTCTGTTCATAATTCACTTTTCTGGGCATTCTGGAAATTGATATGGGAAGCGCGCGCCTCGGACCTTCATGGTCCAAAGCGCGCGTATCCCACATCACATTCCAGAATCGCCCGCCTTCCATGTGTTCTTCCTATTCTTCCTATTATTCCATGCTAACAAACACTGCAGGGGTTTCATTACACAATCAGGACCAGGCAATCCCCTGAGTCCATAAGTTTCTGACAATTTGACAGGTCAGCCCAGAAGCGGGCGCCTCCCATGTACAATGTGCCAGGCGCGCGCTTCCCACAACACCAGCCCGAGGCGCGCGCTTCTGGGCCAATTTCCAGGACAAGAACAGGTTTCAGGGACTGAATAGAATAGTGGGGTGTGGGCACAGTTGCCTGTGTCAGAACAGAATTGGACCTTTGGACTGTCTTAATTTTGTGTTTATTTACCGGTCACACGGGTAATTCGGTAGTTGTAATTTGCGTGCTTATATGTTTTTTAACTTTTATTTTCAAAATAATAATAATAATAATAATAATAATTTTGTCACGTGATAGACCTCACACTACATGCACATTACTCCTATGAATTGCTCACTATCGAGTCGCACAAGTCCATAACCCCAAACCCGTCGAGGCCCGTCCTAGAAAGTTTCAAGCTCCACCCGACCTTGACTCTTTCGAAGCGGTCAACCTCAGCCCGTGGCGTAGTTCAAGACTACTGACGGGGGTGACCTTTAAGCCTCTCTTTAGCCGAGCACAAACCACACAATTCTAGTTAGGGTCTAACACTCCGTGACCAAGTCAGTTTTCATGTACCGAGATTTCCCTAAACTAATGTTTTCAAATCATACATGCCAACTTGTTGATACAGATGCAATAAACATCCGTCCCCAAAAGTGGTTATTTTGGACGAAAATAAAAAATCCGTCCCTGCATGTATGCTTTACTACATTGATTTAGTTTAATCCCGATACATGTAGGATTCACAAACGTGATGGAATCCGATGATTATATGGGACCGCGAAATGGTCTAGTGTGACGATTCCATTATCTTCTTAGAAACCCCAAAAGGGACCCCGTCCCTCCGACTTATAAAAAAAAAGAGTCTTTTTCTTATGTGGTTCGAGTCGTGTTCCCAATGTGTGTTCTCAACCTCTTCATGGACCGAAAGTGTGAACCAAGACTGACAAGGGCTACTTCTCCAATTATAGGTCTGATTGGCACTCTCCGCGTCTACAGGGATTCATCCAACAGGCTTGTCCGTGAACCGATCACTCCAACAGGTTCTACATCATCAATGGCCGGCGACTCCAGCACTAACAACGCCATGACTCTCGAACAGCTCTCTGCCATGGTTCAAGCACTCCAACACCAAGTCTCTACCCTTAACCAAGAGGCTCAAACCAAGGAAAACTTGAGGCAAAGTCATGTTGACATCCAACAAGCGGCCCATGAGGCTGAGGTCAAACAATTGAAAGCCAAGCTCCTCAAGCTCTCCAAGAATAAGGGGGTGAACGACAATGAGGAATCCGAATGGACCCAAGGTTTTTTTGAAAGCCCATATGTTAGTTCCCGTACCAAAAAAGTGGGGGAGCCAAGCACCGATAACAACGACCACAAAATAGTCGATTTCATCATGGCCTACATTGATCAGAAATTTGACGGCCTCAACATGGGAAAAGGCTCCAACACAATCCTTTATCAGTCATCCATTCTCATGAGCACGATGGCCGCTCTCCCCGACAAGTTCAAAATGCCCGACATTAGAAAGTTCAAGGGAAACTCATGCCCGGTGGCTCACATCGAGACTTACATTTGGGCTATGGTTCCGAAGAAGGTCTCCCCAAAGGTGATGGCTCAATGATTTCCTCTCACTCTCGAGGGGGTGGCAAAGGATTGGTATGCAACTCTCCCGCTCACTGTCCGTCTTGATTGGGATAACGCTATACTTGCCTTCAAAAATCAATATCAGGCAACACCACTCACCGGCCCACAAGGAAAGAGCTCGAGAACACCACTCAAAGAGACAAGGAGTCCTTCATTGACTTCACAAGGAGATGGAATGACAAGCTCTATGAAATTGTTGAGAGGCCAAACACGAAAGAGCAAATGGACATCTTCCTCAAGTGTCTCAAGATAGATCTCCGCACCCACCTAAGTGGGGCTTGCTACTCCGACTTTTCCCAAATGTATGAGGCAGGGGTACGCATGGATGTCTTGCTCAAGGAGATAAAGAAAGCCGCTCCTAGTTTTCCCTTACAGGCCGACTCTAGTTCAAACAAAGAGGCTTCTGTCAATGCCGTTACTACTGACAAGGGGAATTACAAAAGGGTCCCTCCACCACAAGGCAAGCGGTTTCCAAATGACCGCGTCTACACTTCTCTCAATGGCATGACCATCACCGAGGCCTATGAAGCTCTAAAGGCCAAGGGACAAATCACTCCTCTCCAAGGGTACAAGCAAAACCCGTTTCTAATTATTTTATATTTTTGGGGATTTTTATTTGACTTATATGTGCATTTTATGTGTTGCATCATATTTTATGATTTTGCATATCATACTTGATTATTTGTGTTATTTACTTAGTTAGTAAAAATAGATTAAAGGAGTTAATGATTAAGTTGAAACTTTAGGGTCCTAGTTGAAAATGTAAGTTTAGGGGCTAAAGTGTTAAAAACAAATCTTGGGTGATCAAAATGAAAATTGGGTAAAGATATTTAAGGAAACTTTCCCTTCCCTCTTCCTTCACTGTGTAAACACATTCTTCTGCAACTTTCTACGTATCAGTTAGGGTTTAGGAGAAAAATGTAGTTCGACCCATTTTGATTTAATTCTTTTTATTTACTTACCCGTTTTAAAAAACTAATTATATAAAAATGATCAGGTGTCGAGTAGGTCATTTCTAGCCGAACAAAACTTATTTCAGCGGTACTTTTTCCGGAACTAGGTAAGTTACTAATTCCCCTTTAAATCTAAAATAGTCATATATGCTATATGTGATACTTCTACTTGTTAATTTTGTGTTTTGGGTAATAATTGCTATACTTGTAATTTTGGGACAAAGGGAGTAGATGGAATTTGTTTGGCTGAGTTTGGAAATGGCTTAGAAACTTATATTGGAGTCTTAATGAAGTATCAATGTTGTGTACTAAGTGTGTATTAAGTTGTGCAGTATATGTGTTATTTGTGGATGGAGGAGTAAAAATTGAAACTAAGGAAGAATCTGGGATTTGGCCCAAAATAGGAGGAGGCGCGCGCACCCTATATAAGGAAGCGCACGCATCCATTGTTACCAACCTAGGCAAAAATTGACTGGAGAAGGGAGGCGTGCGCATCCTTTTGGGTGAGGCGCGCGCACCCTTAAGTGAACCAAAATAGTGAGGTTTCTGATCCTTGGAAGCGCGCGCACCCTATGGGGTGAGGCGTGCGCACCCCCCTGTTTCCAAGGTTTGATAGTTTGTGTTATATGGGGTATAAGAGGACAAGTGTTATTGTGATCCTTGGGGTGGCTTATGACTTAAACATAAATGTGTATGACTTTTATGTCGTTGATGAAAAAGATTGGGTTGTAACTAAATGTCCTTTTTATGGACTCTTCATAAGAAATATGTCGCGCCCCGACCCGTGGTCCTACTTGGCCCACGCCCGGGACACGCGAGAAGACGTCGTAAAGCAACTCTAAGAAAATTTTTCGAAATATATTTCATAAAAAGGTTCACACAGCCAACACGTTACCAAAACATGACTTTAAGTCACAAAACAAACTTTCTCAAATGAGTACTTAGCCACTTGGCTATAACAAACTTTACTTATTAAATTTACAAACACGAACACCTACTAAAAGAGATGATACAATTAACTGAGTCACGGTTACACTACCCTAAAGGTATTAAATTTACATAATGTATCCTTTATACACATCACTTCCAAAAGTCTTACCCAAGATCTCTTTACCAACGTCCTCCCTGTGCTGTGACCTATTCCCTGGACTCCTTCTTATCTAAAACGGTAAACAAATAAGGGGTGAGAATAAATCTCAGTAATTTACTAAAATGCAACTACATTACATGCTAATATGATGATCATAAAGAAACAATATTAACAAATAAGCGTATAACACATAGCACATAACATGAGAGGCTCCCTATCGCCAACCGTCCCATACCGGTTGGAAATAAACGACCAACTCATCATGCAACACATAAAGCGAAAATAAAACACTCATACGTGGATACTGAGCCAAGGTTCTCAAACCAAACAATAGCCATCTGAGAGGCATCAACTGAGCAGCATCGAAGAGCTGAAACGGGTTCCGGAACCAAACACAACAACAACAACGGGGGGGGAAAATGACACAAAGTCATAACCCAAAGTGCCCAACCTTTGGCCTAAGGAAGGGGGTTAAAAATGGGAAACCAATGATAGGAGCCTTATAATGTACTTGGCTCGGGAGACCATTATAATCCCTATCACTGCCCAACACACACAAAAGTACCAGCTGGACTTTAGACACAACCGAAGCAAAGAAAACTTGCTTAAACAACAAACGGGGTATGATTCCCAAAGTAGGAACCACACAAGCTCATATTAGAGAAGTAAACACTGTTTCATAATAGTATGCACCATATTGACATTAAGTCATCACACAAAACCATCCAAACCATCACATTAATCCCAAACTTGATCACAAAAGACCAACTCTACTATAATGAACCATGGATACTCATTTTGGTACTAATCACCTACTGGATTTACGTGCTATAAAAATCAAAACCCCACTCAATAACCAACCC